>JAQQSK010014736.1:0-11018 GCA_028658325.1 Potorous gilbertii | reverse complement strand
ATTCTTTTAATGGAAAATTAACCCCTATCATGTGAAGAGATACAAGAATCAATGTCCAATTCTCCTGGTTGTAGAGAAATACTGGGAGATATTAGTCCTATTCCTAGTGAGAAGTCTATTGTAATGCTTCCCAACTCCCATCCTGCCTCCCTCCCCCAACCCGGCACAAACACATACACATGCTATCTCTTTACTTTCTTGACAGGAGCCTGAGGGGAGCATTTATTCCTGGTAGTATATCTGCCAGTGGTATTGGCTAAGCCAATTCATACCATATCACTTTCTGGAATGTACTATGGGTGCCTGAAGGCATTCACAAATCCCCATAGACTGGAAGAGAGCAGATAAACACAGCCTTGGCCTTCTACCTCTGAAATACTGTCTGTGTTTGATGTATATTGATAATACTTCAAATTTTCATAGTGGTTGAGGTTTACAAGGCACTTTCCTTATAGCAGTCCTGGTAGCTAGTTGGTATATTGTTGTCTCCAATTTATAGATGAGGAAACTGAGGGTTCTTGTCCTGAATGAGGAGAACTTTGACACCTTCATGCCTGATAAGGACATTGTGTTGTTGGAATTCTACTTTCCATGGTGTGTGTGGCCACTGTAAGAGATTTGGTCCAATATATATTGGGGTGGGGTGAAAGCTAACATCTGTCAAGACAACAACTCTGTTGCCAACATTGAGACAATAGAAACAACTACATTAGAAAGCCAGTATGCCACAGAAGGGTACCCTACCATCAAAAACCGAAAGAAAGAATTTTTGTTGTTGTTCAGTTGTTTTAAGCATGTTGGAGTCTTCATGACCCATCTGGGGATTTTCTTGGCAAAGATATTGGAGTGGTTAGTCATTTCCTTCTCCAGATCATTTTGCAGTTTGAGGAAACTAAGGTCGCTTGCCCAAGGTCACACAGCTAGCTAATGTCTGAGGTCAGATTTGAACTTAGGGAGATGAGCCATTCTGCCTCCAGGTGCATTGCTCTATTCATTGGGTCATTTAGCTGTCCCTAAAGAAGGGCTAGACAGTGGATTATGATGGCCCAAGGAGAAAAGAAGATATTGTTGCTAAAGTCAAAGAGGTTTCCCAACACAGTTAGACCTCTTCACCCTGGTACTCACTAAAGATAATTTTGATAAAGTAGCGAATGATGCAGGCATCATTTTCGTAGAAATCTATGTGCCCTGGTATGGACACAATTTCACTGATGTTCATAGAGCCTCAAAAAGGTTTAAATATCAGCAAGTCACTAAATAATTCTCCAAGTCAAGATTGAAACCCAAGTATTTGGACTCTGAATCCACACAATTTGTGTAATTGAATACATAATTAAATGATGAGGTTGTTCCAGTTTGTCAGCATTTGAGCAGGTGACCTCATATTTAATAAAAATAATAATGGTAGTTAACAATTATATGGCATCTACTGTGTACTAGTCACTGTGCTAAGCATTTTACAAACATCACTGCATTTGAAACTCACAACACTGGGACAGGGTCAGTAAACGCAATTAGTATCCCCATTTTATAGATGGAGAAACTGAGAGAGGTTTAATGACTTACTCAGAGTAACACACAGCTAGTGAGTGCCTGAAGTAGGATTCAAATTTAAAACTTCTCAACTCCAGGCTTAGCACTCTATCTAAAGTATCACCTAGCTGGCCCATAGCTGAAAAAGCCATTTCTTTTTCAGTATGCCCATCACTTACATAGTCATGAAAGTAAGTGGGACCGAGGTTAAATGGCTGCATTTTTCAGTGCCATAAAATTCTGCTGCCTGCCATTAGATAGGTCCAAGTGTCCAGGTAGGGCAGGAGCAAAATTCTGAGCACAGTGACCAGGAGATATTTCCATCTAGTTCCACTGCAGCTGCCACCTCCCCAGGGCAGCAATCAAAGGCATTGTCTCTGAACTTCTCAAAAGTTTATCAGCACAGACAGAATGAGACCATAATGACACAAATTAATCTGTTCTCTGTTTCCAAGTTAATCAAATTCTGTCTTGTTCTTTTCTCATTTCCTGTATCTAAATACTGGTCCCCAGAGAGCTCTGTAGGTTCTCCAAAGGTAGGAATCATATCTCAGATGTATTTGAAACCTCGCCTGGCTTGAATACCAGAGCATAGGAGAAGTCCTCAAAAAATCCTTGCTGAGTGATTGAAACCGATAGCAGATCAGGGATGGAGGAGGTGTCAGAAATGGTTGAGTTGCTAAAGTTCATTGTCAGATATTCCCTAATAAACTTGTTTAAAGGAATGTAAACAAGAATGCTAACATTCCTTCTCCTAAAATTGGGTCTTAAATCAGAAATTATATATCTGAATCCATCAGCACCTTTATTGCAGCTCAGTGTACACAGTGAGCAAAATTAGCATATTGAAAACTTTGTGGAATTCAATTTCAGGATTATAAATACTTTTTTCCCTTGATGCTATATATTCATTCTTCATTACCTCTGACAAACGCAGTTGTCTAATGAATGTTGACTGTTATTTAAAGGATGGATTTTTTTCTGTTTCAAGTCTAGGTTCCTATTTTTCTAAGTCAGAAAATAACAGGTTGATTTGGGAGGGATAAACTTGGCATAGTGAAAACTGGGTTGGCCTTGGAATCAATAGACTTGGGCTTGATTCTGCCTCTGATGCATGCCAACTGTGTGACCTTGCGGATGCTGCTTTATCCTCCTCAGTCTCAAGTTCCTCATCTGTAAAATAGTGATTCACAGAGTACAAAAATCAAATGGAACGATGTGTAGAAAATGCTTGTAAACTTTAATAAACCATGTCAGTGGTTGAGTTTGCTGTTATTATTATTCAATTGTCACTCAAATGACCCAAATCCAAAGAAATATTAGAAATAACAGCTACCATTTAGATAGTGCCTACTATGCACCAAGCAAAGCACTGAACGCTTTACAATTACCTCCTTTAATCCCTCAGATCAACCTCATGAGGCAAGTACTATTTTCATCCCCATTTTATATATAAGAAAAGTGAGGCAAACATAGATTAAGTGACTTGTTCATATCACACAGCTAGTGCTGGAGACTGGATTTGGATGTAGACCTTCCTGCTCCAGGCTCAGCACTCTCTCCAGTATACCGCCTTGCTGGAGTGGCCCATAGAGCTCATCCTGGATTGGAATTTTATTTTATAAATGAGAACACTGAGATACATAGGTAAATTGCCTTGATAATGCTAATAAATAGCAGTTCTATAAACTCATCCCACTACTCTGTCCTGCCTAGAACCCCCCAAAAAAGAAGTGAGCAACTACTCTGCACTAACCTGACTTTTCCTAGTCCTATTAGGCTCTAATTTTCTTGATCAATGAATTTACTCCCACTTTGCTAAGTGAAGATTTGTGCAATCATAAATAAACATTAAGCAGACAGATGTTGCCATTTTGCTTAGTTCATGAAATGATTTTGTCCTCAGGTCACCATTGGAAATTCAGCATGTGTGCTTCTTTGATTAAAAAAATAATAAAAAATAAAAACTTTAGATGTTTCTGCTTTAGTTTCTCACCATGCTGAGCTCATAATAGTCTCTTGGTTTCTATTAAATTCAGAAAATTCATCTTAATATTTGACCTTTCTGCTGATTTAGAATGACAAAGGAAAGATGCTCTTTTTAAAAATTTAATTAAATTTTTAATTTTAATTAATTTATTTTAAATTATATTTTAATTTAATTTTTAATTATAATTTTTTAAATTAATTTAAAAGTGAATACAAGCAATTGACTTATTTTTGCCTATAGTCATTCCCTTTGGGAGCTTGTCCCCAAAGGCCTACTTTTAAGAATTCAAGTTATATTGAGTGTTGCAGTTTGACCTATGCCCCCCTCTGTGATGGAGTTTGAGGTTGAGCCTGTATTACAGACAAGGCCTCCATCACTTCTGAGTTTCAAATGCAAAGAGCAGTTGTAGCGGACCAAAAAGGAATTAAAACCAACTTGACTAAGTAAGATTTAAAAGAATCAACTTTAAACAGATACACATTTAAAAGAGTTCCCCCTGGAGAACTGAGCAGTAGATAGCCAGGAAAGCATTCCCTTGAAGGCAGCTAGAAGGGCAACTTACTCCTGACTGTAATTTCCCCTGGGCTGGGCCTCTTATACCTGATAACAAGGAAGCAAAATGTCTTCCCTGTTCTCATAGAGGCCCATTCCATCCTACATAAAATAGCCATTGCTCCTCTCACGCTCCACCCCCTTGATGCAGATTCCCTTTGGATTACTAAGGCTATGTCTACCACCAAAATAATTTTTTAGAAAGGCTAACAGTTGAAGAAAAGGCTCAATAGAAATAACGAAAACACTAGAGTCTTCTTAAATTGATGAGGCATTGATAACTAAGTCAGTTAGTTCATAAAAGTCTTCTTTAGATAAAAATGCAATGTCCAAGAGCAACGCCAGGGATCTTCCAGTCCACCAGACATATTGGATCATCAGAATTAAAATAGCTAAAAAACAGGCATTCTTTATGGATTCTGTCTCTGGACCCAAACTGATACCAGTAATCACCCCATTGTGCCACCCTCTCATTGTTTTCTGGTCCATTAACCAAAGCCTCATCTGTAGAATAGTACTAAAATTTGGGTTTTTTAGAGGTCTATCCTGAGGAGCTATCTCCTTTTTTATGGGAGTTGAATGAAAAAGTCCCCTCACTTTTCATCAAGGGCTCAAAATTGCAATCAGGTAAGTTAATAAATGCTCTTCCTTTTTTTTTTTTTCAGAAAACCTCCCTCTCTTCATGGCTGTAGAAAAAGACAATTTTGCCTCCCCCATATCATTTAAAAACAAAGTCGTCACAATAATTCCACCCTTTGGTCCCCCAGACTCTTTCTGAAGAGGAACTATTTGAGTCATCTCAGAGGAAAAGAAACTTGACAATTTTTAAAGAAGATCTGAACAGTTTTTTCTAGGGGTATACCAAACTCTCTGAGGGCAGAATAAGGAAGGTTTGGAGAAGGTCACTGAGGGACTGTAGCCAACAGTGAATCCATTCTGCTCAGCTAAGTCATCCTGATATTTGGATCCATGAAACTTCTAAAGTGAAGAGCCCTAAGCCTTCTTAAAGGAGCACTAATTTATCCAATACACAAACCCTGAGAAATAGGACATGCAACCCCAAAAATCAGAGATGTGATGCTAATCCTAGATCTCTACCACTATAGTTTCAACTCACCCAGTCAACATTATATCATATATAATTGTGAACATCAGTGTCTTCAGGAGATGATGTCTCATGGAAATTGGTAACCAGGCTGCTATTATACCAGGAAATCTTCAATTGTTTCATGGGGGTATCCCAATTGCTACTGAGAGGCTTGGGAGGGAACCACCAAGGAAAGTAGTACCATTGCTCAGGTAGAGGTATATGAAAGACTATCTTTGGGTTTCAACAGTAGTGCATAGTCAAAGGGAATATATTATGGACAGGGATAGTATGAGTTCTTAGTAATCAGTACCAGTAAGGTTGCTTACAATAATTTCTATACCTTAACTACTGATAGGACTAAATGGGAGTCCTTGGACATGCCTGAACCATTCCATTCCATTAAATAATATTGGATCTTGGTAAGGTGAGAAAATTTACTTCTTTGCTAGTAATAGAGATGGAGTAAGTGGAGTGCTTCCTTATACAAATTCCATTTATAACATCCCTATATGGTCAAGTGAAGAAGGCAGATGATAGTTATAGATTAATAGTAGATTTACCAGGAGCAAAAGAAAGCAATCATGCCAATTGCTACATCTGTTCCTAATTTTGTCCGTATGGTGGGCCAGATAGCTGAGTCTGTAGGTGAGTGAGATGGGCTTTATTTGATCTTACCAATGCTTTCTTCTCCATCTCTGTTGTGGAAACTAGTCCGGGAGAGTTTGAATTTTCTTGGGAAAAAGTTCAGTATGTGTTTTGTTGGCCTTCCTCAGGGTTATTTGAATTCTCCTTCATACTGGCCCATGACAAAGGGGAGGGGGAGTTCAGAAAACCATGGGAAAACTTATATAAACTGATACAAGTGGGAAGAACCAGGAGATCATTGCGCACAAGTAACAGCAACGTTGTAATGATGATCAGCCTGTAAAAGACTTGGCTACTCTGACCAAAACAATCATTCAAGATAAGTCTGAAGGACGTGTGGTAAAAAAAAATGTTATCCACTTCCAGAGAGAGAACTGATGACTTTTTGGTGTAAATTGAAGTGTAATTTTCTCAACTTAGTTGGGGTTTTTTTTTTGCTTTTTTAAAAAAAATATTGCTGATATGGAAATACATTTTGCATTATTTCACATATATAATTGATGTCATATTGCCTGTCTTCTAAGTAAGGGAGGAGTAGGAGAGAGAGAATTCGGAAACCAAAATTTAAAAAGAAAAGAATGTTAAAAATAAATAGATAAAAAGAAAAGAAAATGTCACAACTCTCTTCCTAGCTCATACTAACACATGTGTAGCATGCTCATTCCCTCTTTCACTCACATTCAGACTCTGGGATTCTTGATTTTCTCTGAGAATGTTTTTTTTTTCTTATATGCACACTACTGGAAGCTCAGAACTATGTAAATAATTTGGTTTCATTTGACAGGGCTCTCTCCTCAGTATTCCCCAATTGATAACATGTAGTTTTAGAGTTTAAAGAACAAAAGTAAAGGATTCCTACCTCTGACAAGTCCAATATTGACTGTTTTGTTACAAAAACCCATGTGTAAGCCCCTTATTCTGGACCAAGGATTCTCAAGCACTTTTCATGGGACACACATACCCACAACCCCCTGCCCCCCAACTCTTTGGCGGTCTGGTGAAGCTTATGGACCCCTTCTCAGAATAATGTTTGTAAATTCCGTAACACATATGAATCATGTAGGAAACCAAATATATTGAAATATAATTATCAAATTATTTCTAATCAAGTTCACAGACTCCATATTAAAAACCGTGTTCTAATTTAGAGATTACCAAGCTTTTAGTTTCACACTAACTTCACTCACTCTTTATAAACACTAATTCATTATCCATGCTCATTATCTCTCTATCTCTATTTGTCTTTCTGTCTCTGTTGCTGTCTTTTTGTCTTTCTGCATCTCAGATTGTCTCTGCCTGTTTGTTTTTTCTGTCTTTGACCCACTGTCTACCTCTGTTGTCTCTGTCTCTGCCTCTCTGGCTGTCTTTCTGTCTGCCTGTCTGTCTCTGCTGTCTCTGTTTCTGCTTCTCTCTCTCTCATACACACCCCCACCCCCACCCCCCCGCCGCCAAACACACACACACATCCCCATTGCATTTAACTTACTCAAAAATTATTCCTCACTGGCGCAACAATAAACATATTCAGATTCTACAGAATTAATTTCCTAATTATCTCATGTACCATCATAACTCTCACCATCACTTCATCAAATATGCAACATCACCAACATCAGAGAAACATACTGACACTCTGTAAATGGCTTGGGAATTTGAAGACGTATCTAACATCTATGAAGAGCTGCCTATCGCTGCCACCTTTCTCCTGCAGCTGTCTGTCTTTCAGCTCAGATGTCCCTAGTTAGGTGGAAGTCCCTACTCTACAGAATATTAAGTTAGAGCATTCCAAAAATATTTATAGATAAAAGACAAGCAAGGGTACAGATTCACTAGTATTTCTAGAAAGATCAGATTTCCATCAGTGATAATAGAATAATCACATTTGGATTTTTAATAATAAGGCTCATTTATATAGCATTTGAAGGTTTACGAAGTGCCTTACGTAAATTATCTTTTAACCCTCTCGCTAACTCTGAGGGAGGTACTATTTTTAGCCCCATATTATAAATGAGGAAACTGAGACTGGGAGGTTAAGTGACTTGACTTTCCCAGGGTCACATGGCTACTGTGTGTCTGAGACAGGGTTAAAACTCAGGTCTTTCTGATTCCGAGTCCAGCATCTGTCCACTATACCATCTAGCTGATTTAATTCTTCGGTCAATTCAATTCAGCTCAATAATTATTTTCCCAAGCAGATGTATTCCCTGTGCTAGGCACGGAGGAAGCAAAGACATGCAGACAAATGTGCAGTTCATCAAGATAAGCCATCAGCATCCAAATCTTGGATAGGGCATTGCAGATGGACAGATTAGATACTGTGGTTAATAAAAGAAAGAGAATGAACGAGTTTGGGGAATTGTACTGTGCCAAAGTATGCTTCTTGAGATCAGGCACCATTTCACCTTTTGGTCTTTATATCTTCAGTGCTTAAGCATTTGATAGATGTTTAGGAAATGTTTGTTAACTGATTCATCCCAAGCTGTGTCTTGATTCTCCCAGTGATATTATATGTCTATGCTCATGGAACATTGCACTCCCCATGGGCTCAAAATAGCCTAAGTAACCTGCAGAAACACTAGTAGTGTTTTCTTAGTAAGAAGTGGGGTAAAAGATTCCCTCCAAGAAACACATGATTTGGAAAAGAAATGAACTGGTCATATAATGAGAAATACAGTTTAGGACTGAGAAATCAAAATGCCCAAAGAATTATAGATTGCTGAGAATCTTCATGTCTCTCTGTATTACTATGTTTCTTCTTTACTTAAAAAAAACACTTCCAATGACTATTTGTCACTACTAAGATGGGGTATAGGGTGTTTTCAGGGAAGACTAGTACCTCTGGTGTGATGTTGCTGAGCCCTTTTCAGGGATGTTTTCTACCTCTGGTGTCCACCTGCTGCACCCAACTCTTAACCTGTGGCTCCAAGAAACTGTAGCATGAGTGGTGGCCACACCCCAGCAAACCATTTCGACAGACAGGGTAAACCAGGTGGAGGGTAATAGAGGGGTCTCAAACCCTCTGGTGAGTTAGGAGGCAGTCTACTCTAAGCATGTGAAGACTTCCCCTGGTGGAATGGGTGGATGAGAACAATTTATTCCAATATCCATGAAAGCAAATGAAGTAGGTGCTGTGGAGCCCTTAGAGATTGGTCAGACAGCAAAGATGCCAAGGTCATTCACTGCATCCTGAGCCATCGCCAGTCATCTTAATTTTGTCCTACAACTCACTGTAATGACCCAGGAAGAAAGAACAAGGCCAATGCCTCTGCACAACTCTGCCTCACTTAAATCCAAGTTATGCATGAATAAAAAGACATCACCTATATCACTTTACCATTTTTACCTGCATTTAAGCTATCACCAGTCATCTTGATTCTGTCCTGTCACTGGTCTGTGATGACTTTGGAGGAGACAGTGAGACTGATGATTTTGTGCAACGCTTCACTTAAATCCAATTTATGCATGAATCAAAAGATATCAACTATACCATTTTACCATTATACCTATTTCAAAGTCCTGTGGTGACATGCAAGTGAAGCAGAAAATGCAGATACACTGGGAGCTGTAGTCACAGCCCTGCACACAGACATCCCAGGTCATAGGGTCACTTCTTATTGGAAGCAGCAATGGAATTTGGCAGCACTCTGGGTATATGAGCAGTCTTTTAGGGATTGCACTGCTCACATCCCGATGCGAGGAAGGGGCTAGAAAAGGTGCCCCAAAAATTGTCTGCTTATCCAACCCTGGCTTGATTACTGTGGCATGTGGGGAATTCCATTCTGTGGAGAAAACACAAAAAAAAGAGTGCAAAAATATCTGCAAATACAATTCCACTCTCCATCAGCACATGGAATGTGCTCACACTTACAGACAATACAAAATCCAGTAAACCTGAAAGACAAACAGCTCTAGTTACAAGACAGTTTGGCAGATATCACATCCAAATAGCAACCCTGAGTGCAACAAGGCTGTCAAATGAAGGCCAGCTTACTGAAACTGGAGCTGGGTACATATTTTTCTAGGGTGGCCTCAGTGAAGGGGAGTGCCATGAAGATGGCATCGGTTTTGCAATGAAACTAATCTAGTCAACAAGTTTGTATGCCTACCCAAAAGAGAATGACAGGCTCATGACAACGCAGTTGCCACTTGCTGGAACATTTCATGCTATGATCATTAGTGCCTATGATTTCACCATGATGAAGGCTGATGAGGTCAAAGAAAAAATTTATGAAGACCTTTATCATCAATGTGCCAAAACAAGACAAGTTTATAATTCTGGGTGACTTCAATGCTAGAGTAGGCTCAGAATACCAGACTTGGCAGGGAGTCCTAGGGTGGAATGGAATTGGAAAGAGCAACAGCATTGGTCACTTGTTACTGAAGACTTCATCTCATGACCTCATCACCAACATTGTCTTCTATTTACCTAAAAACAATAAAACTTCATGGATGCACCCTAGCAGCAAAGAGTGGCGTTAATAGATGATGTGATTGTAAGAAGAAAAGACAGGCAGGATGTGAGAATGATGAAGGCAATGTGTGATGCAGAATGCAGGATTGATCATAGACTTATCCTTTCCAAGCTAAATATTTGCATTCAAGAGAAGTATCATCCCCAAGGCAAAATGACTATCAGAAGAATTAATGTCAACAAATTAGAGGTCTTCTCTGAGAGGGCACAGTTTGTTGCTAACTTGGAGGGAGAGTTGAGCCAACACATAGTTGGCAACAGAGGAGTGGAAAAGGAGTGGGAGCTTTCAGAGATTTGGTGTATAGCACTGCTTTTGCTCATCTAGGACAGAACATGTGCAAACACCAAGACTGGTTTGATGAAAATGATGGGGGACATTCAGAAGTTGCTAAATGAAAAAGGAGAACTCCACAGGGTTTACCAGCAGGATAGTTCATTCATATCTAAGAAGGTATCATTTAATTCTATCAAAAGTAAAATATAAGCAAAATTTAACAGAGATGTAGGATTCTTGACTCTGTAACAAAACAGATGAAATTTAGTTTTATGCTGATAGTAACAATCCAAAGCATTTTTTAAAATAAATTTATTTATTTAACTTTTTACATTTATTTTCACAAGATTTTGGGTTTCAAAATTTTCTCTCCATTTGTCCCCTCCCCCCTCCCCAATACGCTGAGCATTCTAATTACCCTATCACCAATCTGCCCTCTCTTCTTTCATCCCTCCCTTCCATT
>JAQQSK010014735.1:0-11018 GCA_028658325.1 Potorous gilbertii | reverse complement strand
TGTGGATTCGGAGCTAGCAAATGTGAGTCTTTCTACTCCGCCATCTTGGCTCCGCCCCCCAAAAGATGCCTTTTGAAATGCAAGAGCTGGAAACTTTAGAGGATGCTGAGCAATGGATGGACTGAAATCCTGTGTAATAAAAACAAAACAAAATACCCCCTATATGCAGGGTCAAAGCATTTCTTTGCTAATATGCATCACCATGCTGTCTCTCCTGTCTTTCCAGAAAGGTGGCAGCTCTGAAACTCTCCTAGTTGATTGTCCCAACTAGTCATTTAATTCATCTACCCTCTACAGAACAATCCAGATTAGTAGGAGACAGTGTTCAACACACCATTACTTTAAGTAAGCTCCTTAATAGCTATTAAGTGTGGAAAGTAAGTATAGACACATAGGCACTCCCTACCTCACACGTGTATTAGGGTTAATAGTTCATGAAAGCAAAGCTCTAGATGGCTTGCCAAATTCCTTTATGAGTTCCCATTCCTATGACTGTAATAATGCATGTGAGACCGGCAATGCTACTGGATAGCATTCATAGAATGTTGAGGTGAGCAATAGTGATTATACACATTTTAATGGATAAAAGTGATTATTTACATAGTTGTATTGTTTTGTTGGATTGTACTGTGTGTGTGTATGTGTGTGTGTGTTTATGTGTGGCACCAATAAACCTTTCAAAACAAACTTGAGTTCACTCCATCTGAGAACAAAGTTTGACCAGTTTTTGTCTATGAGGAATAATGGTGGGAGGAGGGGGTCTTCTTTATATTCACAATCTAAAATGAGTTCATTCATTCCTACCTCCCAAAGGTGAGTAAGAAGTCACCAAAAAGAGAACAAAGAAGTTAAATTGATGCTGTAATGAGTGCAATCAAAATTCAGTTATTCTGGAACTGATTATCTGAAATGTGGGAGACTCGGGTCACTAAAAATTTATACCTCTTGAAGGTTATCACTGCATTCATTCATTTTATATTTTCTTACTATTTACATGCATCTCCTCACTAGAACATAAGCTTCTTGAGGGAAGGAACTGTTTCACTTTTACATTTGTATCCTCAGTACCAAGAAAAATGACTACTATCTATTAGCCCCTTAAAAACTGTGTATACAATGGAATTGAATTACTTCCTCCAACGTGTATTTTGTTCATTGAACAATTAGAAACAAACACTTTTGAGGAGGGACAAGGTTAAAGGAAACAAACTATTATGGAAGTGTTTTGTATGATTACTCAATATATAACCTATATCAAATGAAAGTGAGTAGAGAGGGAGGAAGGGGTGAGTGTTTGGAACTCAAAGTTAGAAAAGTGAATGTTAAAAATTGCTTTTTACATGTAACTGGGAAATAAAATACACAGGTGATTCAGTGTAGAATTCTATCTTACCTGATATGAAAATACGAGAAAAGTGGATAAGCAAAGGGGTATATGTGATAGAAGACTGGGCAGAATGGGGTAAGGGGTAATCAGAAGCAAAAGGTTTTTGAGGAGGGACGGTGAAAGAAGAAAGAATAGAAAAATGTGGGTAGGGAGAATAGGATAGAGGGAAATACAGTTAACAATTGTAACTATAAAAAAAACTTTGAGCTTTTCTGATTTCTCATTTCTTTAACATATAGAGAATTGTGTTGTATTTATAAAAATAGGAGTCATTCCCCAATTGATAAATGATCAAAAGATGTAAGCAGTTTTCAGATGGAGAAATTAAAGCTGTCTATAGCCATGTGAAAAAACTCATTATTGATTGGAAAAATGCAAGTTAAAATAATTCTGAAGTGCTACCTCATACCTGTTAGATTAGATAATAGGACAAAAAAAGATAAATGACAAATGTTGGAAGGGAAGTGGGGAAAAATGAGACATTAATGTACTGTTGTTGGAGTTGTTAATTGAGTAAATCATTCTGTAGAGCAATTTGGAACAAAGATTGTAAAACCATGCAAGTCCTTTGACGTAGCAATACCATTACTATTGTCTGTATCCCAAAAGAGATAAAAAACAAAAAGAAAAAGGACTTGTATGTACAAAAATTATTTATAGCAGTTCTTTTCTGGAGGTAAAGAATTGGAAATTGAGAGAATGCACATCAATTGGGGAATGACTGATTAAGTTGTGGTATGTGATTATGATGGAATACTATTGTATTATAAGAAATGAGAGCAGGATGCTCTCAGAAAAACCTAGAAAGACTTACATGGGTTGATGCAAAGTGAAATGTACTGGGTACAAAGTAATAACAATATTGTAGGATGATCAGCTGTGAATGACTTAGTTATTCTCAGCAATACAACAATCCATGTCAACTCTGAAAAATGCTATCCATCCCAGAGAAAGAACTGATAGTATCTGAATACAGATTAAAGCAACTTTTGTGTTTTTTTCATTTTCTTTAGTTTTTTTTTTATCTGTTTTTTCCACAACATAACTATTATGGATATGTTTTGCACCACTACACGTATATAACCTGTATCTAATTGCTGGCCTTCTGAAGGAGAGTGGGGAGAGAGGAAGGGAGAGAATTTGGAACTCAAAAAACAATTGTTAAAAATTGTTGTTTACATGTAACTAGGAAAAATTAAATGCTAAATAAATGCAAAAAAATAGGAAAATTACATTAAATGAAAAATTATTTTAGGTGTGAAACAGTCTGTTTAGATGGACATATGTGTTAACAGTGTTGCATATTAGGATGATTTATTGAGAGCTCTTCTTGCCTGTATATTACATATAAAACTCACTCCTGCCCTTCAGATAATATATTATGGTTAAAATATGTTCTGATCTGAACTGACACAGATTCAGAGTTGACAGTTTAAAAATTTGCAAGGTAGAAAAATATATGATCTTGACTTGGTAAGATAAAATAAATTAGTATTAATACTGATCTTGGCTTTTTTTTTTGGTTAAGAATGTTGCCTTGAGGGAGGAAATGTATATCTAGCCATCTATTTCCATTCACTAAAGTGAACAAATTTGGAAGCGCTTATGTTAATAATAATGTTACTTTGTAGTTTATATAGAGTTTCTTCTATCAAGCTCTTACAGCCCTTGTGCCTAGGACCTTGCACTTTATTTTTAAACTCTGTTGTAGTTATGTAATATTACGTGTCATGTGTAAGTTTTGTGATACGAGTTTTGTTTTATGTGTAAGTTTATTTGTGATGATGAGGACTGTCTTATCTAAACTTAGTATTATACAGTAATATGCAGTATTCCTGAACCTTGTGATCAGCCTTTGGAAAACTGTTAAATTACACAAACAAAACCCAGCAGCTCTATTTTTTGTCAAATTATGTGTCTTTATAAAATTTTGGATGACTCAAACCTCTTGGTATGATTAACAGTTAATACTTTTTCCTCCCTTAGATTCTTTTTCATGTGAAACCATAACTCTACTCTGTTAATGAAACATATATATTGTCAAGCACAATGCTACACAGTAAGCTGTTAATTAATGTTGATTTGATTTGGTCATTGTGTTTGAAGTATATCTACTATAAAATAGAGAATACTTTGACCACTCTTGCTCAGATCATTTTTACCACTTCATTTTTATCCTTCATGTTTTAACTTTCTCTTACCTCCAATATGGAGTGTAGGGGGTGTTCAGGGAGGACTAGTACCTTTGGTATGAGGGCTGCTGAGCTCTTTTCAGGGCTGTTTTCCACCTTCGATGCCCACCTGATTCTTCCATCTCTCACCTGTGGCTCCAAGAAAATATAGCATGCATAGTGGCCACACTCCAGTAAACCATTCAGTAATGTGATTGAGGGTAACCAAGGAGTCTCAAATCCTTTGGTGAAATAGGGAGTTTCTACTCCAATCATGTGAAAATTTCTGCCAACATATGAGAACAATTAGTTCTGATGGCCATGAAGGTGGCTGAAACAGGTACTGAGAGCACTTAGAACTTGTTTAAACATCGAAGACACCAAGATCATCCAGTATCCTCACCAGTCATCTTGACTTTTGTTTTGCCATTGGACTTTGATAACTCTGGAAGAGAGAGTGAGGCTGATGACTTTGTGTAACTCTACCTCACTTAAATCCAGTTGATACATGAAGCAAAGGATATCACCTGTAACATTTTATCATTTTTACCTACCTTAAAGTTCTATGGCAGCAGGCAAGAGACAAAGCAGCAGGTGCAGATACACTGGGAGCTATAGTCACAACTCTGCATACAGGTAGGCCAGGCCATAGAGTTGTCTTCTCACTTGCATGAAGCAGCAGTGGGATACAGCAATCTTCAGGTTTCTGAGCAGCCTTTTTGAAGAACTGCTCTGCTTACCTCCTGACTTGAGGAGGTGGTTAGAAAAGATGACCTAAAAATTGTCTGCTTTACCCACTCTTTGCCTGCTTACTGAAGCAGGCAGGGATTCCACCCTGTGGTTGAAACACACAGAGGCACAAAATTTTTTGCAAATTTTTTGATTCCTCTCACCATTGGTTCATGGTGTGCATGTCTGTGGACAACACAAAACCTGAAAGATGAACAGCTCTTTTTGTGAGAGTTCTCAGCAGGTATATAGCAGCCCTCAATTGAAACAAGGCTAGCAAATGAAGATCTTAACTAAGTTAGAGCTGGATACATGTTTTTCTGGAGTAGCTGTAATGAAGGGGAGTGCCACGAAACTGGTGTAGGTTTGGCAGTCAGTTATATATGCCTATCAAAAAGAGTGAATGACTGACTCATAAGAATATGCCACTTATAGGAGAGTTACACTCCCCTCATCAGTGCATATCCTCCCACCATGATGAACCTGCTGAGATCAAAGAAAAATTTTGTGAAGACCTGGAGACCCTCATCATCAGTATGCCAAAAGAAGACAAGTTTCTAATTCTGAGTGACTTTAATGCAGGAGTAGAGACAGACATGTCTGGGAGTTCTTGTAGGAGGAACTTACTACTGGAAGACCTGTGTGTCTCATGACCTCATCACTATCACTGTCTTCTGTTTACCTAAATGTAGTAAAACTTTGTGGATGCACCCTTGCAGCAAAACTTGGCATTTCATCATGTTTGTCCTTTGTTGCCGAAGAAGACCATGCCATCAGAGAAATGATGACATGACTTGCACTTGACTGTTTTGAGTGGTGGAGGGCTGTGCAGGTCACCAGGCTCACTTCTCTTCCTGAGCCATATGAATCCAATGACTTGATGTTCCTCAGGATGTCTGGAGATGGCCCAGGATGCCCTGGGAGACCTTGGGCTCTTTAGACTAAGGTCTTTGTAGGTTCTCACTTAGGGTGAGTACCATTCATTGAATAGGCCTGTTTAAGAAGTAGCCAGGGCATGGCCCCTTTAATGAGGTCAAGAAAACAAAGACATCAGGCTGGGTGGAAAACTGCAACAGTTACTATTGCTAATCACTCTAAAGCTAGGGGGTTCAGGAGCCATTGGCAGGGGCCTCTTGGAGTCACAGTTTCAGAGTGTAGTAGGTTTAAGGTTTTGGGAGGGGACGGGACAGGAAAGGGAATGGAAGGGAAAGAAAGGAAAGGAAAGGAAGAGAGAGAAGGAAAGGAGACAGTAAAAGCCAGGTCATCGGGCAACTTTTGGCCATCCAAAATTCCTTTGGAGAGGAGAAGGAAGGGGAGGGAGAGGCAGACAGGAGAGGAGGAGGTAAAGTACCCAGCTAGCATTCAGCCAGCTGCATCTACTCACAGGATCGTGTTTGTCCTTCATTGCCAAAGAAGACCGTGACATCAGAGAAATGATGACATGACCCGTACTTGACTTTGTTTTGAGTGAAGTAGGGCTGTGTAGGTCACCAGTCTCATTTCTCCTCCAGAGCCATCTGAATCCAGTGATCGGGGCATTTAATAGACTGTAATTGTAAGAAGAGACAAAATGTGAAAGTATGAAGGCTATGTGTGGTACAGAGTGCTGGACTGATCACAGACTTAGCTTTTCCAAGCTAAAGTTTTACTTTCAACAAAAGTGATGCCTCCAAGGCAAGATGACTATCAGAAGATTTTATGTCAACATATTCAAGCCCTTTTCAGAAGTGAATAGTTCATTACTAACTTAGAGGGAAAGCTGACCCAACGCACCGTTGGCAACAGTGGGGCAGAAAAGGACTGGGCAGCTAGCTTTCAGAGATTTGGTGTATAGCCCTTTATTTACTCATTTGGGCCAGAACATTCACAAGCATCAAGATTGGTTTGTTGCAAATAATGGGGAAATTCAGAAGTTCTGAAATAAAAAAGTGAGAACTCTATAGACTTTAACCAGGGTGATACTCAATGCTAGCCATACTGATTAGTGATAAGGTCATGATCAGGAGAGATGGGCAGAAGACTTCCATCTTGTTCTCAACAGATTGTCATGAGTCATTGCTGAAGCCATTGACTGACTGTTTATCTGAGACAGAAGTCAATCACTCTCTGGCCAAATTTCCAACTGAAGAAGAGGTTTTGAATGCTGTTAGCTTCCTTTTCTATGGCAGAGCACCTGGTGCTTATTCTATTCCAGCTGAAAGTTACCAGTTTGGGGGTGGGTGTCTATTGTTTGTACAAAAACTGAAATTTTCTGGGTTATATGGCAAGAGGAAGTTATCCTCCAGGATATGTTTTTGGTAAAAAGATTTACTCTTTACTTGGGAATGTAAAAAGAGTGCTTTAGTCTGAAATTCCCTGGTGGTCATGTCTCCAAAAGGAAAGTGTTAATAGATCTTTATGATACTGTGTCTATCATTCTGGTAAAGATCAGGTCAAGATTTAACTTGAGGTATCATTGGGTGTTTTTGGGAAATGGTGGAGTACTTGGGTGTAGATATAATTATAGATAATGAAAATGCTTTTTCAAGGGCCAAAAGGCCTTTTGTTTTAACTGTTCTGATAGGGTTTTTAAATTATATACTTTTAAAATTTAATTAATTTATTTTTATGGTTTTAATTTTTGTTTTATTTATTTATATTTATTTTATTTAACTTAGTATTTAATTTTTAAGTTCATTATTATTCACAGTTATCATGACTATCCATTATTTTACTCTGTGCTAAGAGAGATTTTTTTGTTTTGTCAACTTCCAGCTATTTATTTATTTTATTTATTTTTTCTGACTACCTAGTGAGTGGTTCTAAAGGTTTCATTTCCTTCTTTTTCAATTTTCTGCTTGTAATCTGCTGTGATTTAGGAAGGTAGGTAAACTTACTGAAATTAAATATAAAGATTAGAACTGCAGAGTCTTTGACAGATACTTCGAAGTATCATATACCTTTTATTTGGTTTTAGATGTGTGTTTGAGGGAATTCTGACATTTAGGTTTACAAAGGCCCTTTTTTAGAGCTTAAGAGAATCTCAAGAAACAACAGATGAAACACCATATTTATCATTTTTTAAATAAAAAGAGGTAAAACATTTTCTCTTATGAGTGGATATTTTACTTAAAGTCATTTTAAAGTAACAAAACTGTTAAACAGTTACTTTCGATTTTGGTTTTAATTTAGTAAGTTCATCAAATGTACTTTGTTTGACTTTCAGAGCGCCAGAGATCATATTGGGGTTGCCATTTTGTGAAGCCATAGACATGTGGTCGCTGGGTTGTGTGATTGCTGAGTTATTCCTTGGATGGCCACTATACCCAGGAGCATTGGAGTATGACCAGGTAGTAGAACTGTGAAGATTTTTGCCAACAAATTTAAATATAAAATTTTAAATAATACACAAATGTGTACTCCTTACTATCAGACGTGATTGATATGTTGGTTGATTTTACTGAACAACTTTTTTGTCTTTTAAAAATATCAGTTTTTTTTATCAATCAAGGCATAGTTCACAGAATAAGGGAAAAATGTCTTTCCCATGTGAATAAATTTCTTCCATATGAAGGTGATGTAAAACAAGATCAGCAGAACAGGATTTTAAAAATTTGTCCCAGCCAGAAAAATACCTAATCTTGCACATGCATTTTTTTTTTTTTACCTTGGGAGTCTTCTAAAATAAATCAGCAAATTCCAAGAATTAGACAATTAAGATATAAAACCTTACGTACTAGTATTTTGGATATTTGTATTGATAATGCTGTACAATATCTTCATGGACAAGGCTATTAAAGCTTAGGTCCTGATGTCAGCACTAGAGAATTTTTTTTAGCTTCATCTGAAGTATAATAGACTCTGCTCTAAGCCTCTTACCTTTACTTCCATATGTTTCTAGTAAATAGCACATTGTAGGATTCTGGTTTTTAATCCATTTGCTATCTGCTTCTGTTTTATGGGTGAATTTATACCATTTGCTTTCAGTTATGATTACTAACTATTTCCCTCCATCCTATTTTCCCTCTGTTTATCCTTCCTTCTCTTCCTTTCTCCTTTTACTGTCTCTTCTTTTGCTCCTGACCACCATCTCCCTCAGTCTGCCCTTCTTTCTATCAGTCTCTTTCTGCCCCACTTTCTCTTAATCTCTTTCCATCCTATTTCCCTGTAGGGCAGGGTAGATTTCTATACCAAACTGAATGTGTATATTATTCCCTCTTTGAGCCAGTCCTGATGAGAGTAATGTTCAAGTGTTACTCACCCTTCCCTTTCCCTCCACTGTAAAAACTCCTCCTCTTGCCCCTCTTTTATATGATATAATTTACCCTAGTCTACCTCTCCTTTCCCCCTTCTCCCAGTGCATCCCTCTTTCCTACCCCTTAATATTTTTTTTTAATTCATTCCATCATAGTCAACTCACACCCATGCCCTCTGTCTATGTATACTCATTTAAATGCCCTAATAGTGATGAAGTTCTTAGTTACAAGTATCATCTTCCCATCTAGGAATGTAAACTGTTTAACTTTATTGAATCCCATATGATTTCTCTTTTCATGTCTACCCTTTTATGCTTTTCTTGAATCTTATATTTGAAAGTCACATTTTCTATTCATTCTGGTCTTTTCATCAGGAGTGTTTGAAAGTCCTCTGTTTCACTCAATGTCCATTTCCCACCTTGAAGTATTATACTTATTTTTGCTGGGTAGGTGGTTCTAGCCCTGTGGAATATCCTATTTCAAGCCCTCAGTCCTTTAAGGTAGAAACTGCTAAGTCTTGTGTTATCCTGACTGTGGCTATATGAACTGGCTACTTGTAATAATTTTCTCTTTGACTTGGCAGCTCAGGAATTTGGCTATAATATTTCTGGGAGTTTTCATTTTGGGATCTCTTTTAGGAGGTGATGGGTGAATTCTTTCAATTTTTATTTTTCTGGTTCTAGGACACGAGGGCAGTTTTCCTTGATAATTTGTTGAAATATTATGTCTATGCTCTTTTTTAAAAAAAATCATGACTTTCAGGTAGTTCAGTAATTCTTAAGTTATCTTTTTTAGATCTGTTATCCTCATTAGTTGCTTTTTTAATGAGATATTTTATATTTTCTTGTACTTTTTTGTTCTTTTGATTTTAAGTTTCTTGATGTCTCATGGAGTCATTAAATTCCACTTACCCAATTCTAATTTTTGATTTTTAAGGGATTATTTTCCTCAATGAGCCTTTGTACCTCCTTTTCCATTTGCCCAATTCTGATTTTTAGGGAATTATTCTCTTTGGTAGATTTTTGTGCCTCTTTTGGCATTTGACCAATTCTGTTTTTTTAAGGTGTTATTTTCTTTAGTATTTTTTTCTCTTCTTTAGCAGCTGTTAATGTTTCTTCATAATTTTCTTGCATTATTCTCATTTCTTTTCGCAGTTTTTCTTCTACTTTTTAAACTTGATTTTTAAAATCCTTTTTTGAACTCTTTCAGGAATTCATTTTGGGCTTGTGACCAATTCAGATTTCTTTTTGAAGCTTTTCATGATACTTCCCTGTCTTCAGAGTTTGTCTTGACTTTTTCCCTGTCACCATAGTAAGTTTCTATGGTCAGGTCCTTTTTTTGTTGCTTGCTCATTTTTCAGCCTGTTTCTTGACTTTAACTTGATGTTAAAGTTGGTCTCTGCTCCTAAGGTGAAGGGGGCACTGTCTCAAGATTCAGGTTTTTTGTGCAGCTGTTTTCAGAAATAATTCTGGGGACCTGTAAGTTTTTGGCTTTGCCATGATGATATGATCTAAGAAGAGATGTGATCACTGCTCTCCTGACCTGTGCTCTGCTCTGTGAGTGACCATAGGCACTCTTCTTCACCCTAGAATTGTGCCCAGGGCCCCTGTTCTCCTGTGGCCACAAGAGCTTTTGCTTCTTATGACCCTGGAATTGTGACTTAGGCTCCTGTAGTCCTGTGGTCTCACAAGTCAGTACTCCTTTTTGCCTTGGATCTGAGACTAGGAACCCAGCTTTCTTGTGATAACCATAAGCGCTCTTCTCTACCGTGGAATTGTGACTAGGGTCCCCACTCTTCTGTGGCTGCAAGCATAAGTATGCTAGCACTGTCCTTCACCCTCAGACTTTGATCTGAAACTGAGTATGGGTAGTACAACAGAGTTCTGCACCTATTGCTAGCAAAGGGTCTCCTGTAATTTCCTTCTGATCAGTTTGTTTAACTCCCTTACCATCTAGGGGTTGAGAGTTATAGAAGCTACCACTCCCCTCTTGTAGCCACCCCCAAGGTGTGACCACCACCCTAGAGAGAGAGGCCTTTCTTGCTACTATTCCCAATTGTCTTGGGCTGGAAGATTTAAATCTTTTAAAAGTTGTTTGGAAAGAAATTTGAGAAAACTTAGGTGAGTTTCTGCTTTTAATCTACCATCTTGGCTTTGCTCTCTCTCTTTTTTTTTAAATATAAATTTATTTATTAAACTTTTTACATTCATTTTCACAAGATTTTGGGTTCCAAAATTTTATCCCCATTTCTCCCCCCTAGCCCAGTACACTGAGCATTCTAATTTCCCCTTTCACCCATCTGCCCTCTCTTCTATCATCCCTCCCTTCTCTTGTCCCCATCTTCTCTTTTGTCCTGTAGGGCCAGATAACTTTCTATTCCCCATTACCTGTATTTCTTATTTCCTAGTAGCAAGAACAATACTCAACAGTTGTTCCTAAAACTTTGAGTTCCAACTTCTCCCCATCCCTCCCTCCCCACCCATTCCCTTTGGGAAG
>JAQQSK010014734.1:0-11018 GCA_028658325.1 Potorous gilbertii | reverse complement strand
CATCATGTAAATCTTTTCTATGTTTCTGTATTAATTAATATTCCCTTATGCTTACGTGCCACAATTTATTTAGCCATTCCTCAATCACTGGACTTAGCTTTGGTTTCCAGTTTTTTTGTACCACAAAAGTGGTGCTGTAAACATTTTGGACTAAGTGGGGATTTTCCTCTTATCAATAACCACCTTTGTGGCATAATACACCTGAAGAAATGTTTTGTTTTTCTTTGGGATACCTCTTAGCAAGGAGTAAAGAGAGAGAGATACAAGAAGAAATTTAAGTCATGTTAAAACAAAAGATATTGATAAAGAATCATTAAAAAAAAACAAAAATATTCACAACCTGACTTCTTCCGCCCTTTCCAACCTTATACTTTTTTCCATCTATGCAGTATACTATCTAGTTAT
The DNA here is from genome assembly GCA_028658325.1 of Potorous gilbertii. Taxonomy (NCBI): domain Eukaryota; kingdom Metazoa; phylum Chordata; class Mammalia; order Diprotodontia; family Potoroidae; genus Potorous; species Potorous gilbertii. The sequence goes on along the minus strand of JAQQSK010014734.1, from coordinate 10,613 downwards.
ACTGAAATGTTTGCCTTTTCTGAATCATGACACTTCATATTTTGTGTCTTTATACTACTTGTCTTGTGTGCCTGAAATGCTTTGTGCCCCCACCTCTGCTGCTCCATTTCACAGGCCTTTTTCAAGAGACAGCTCAAATCTCATATTCTACAAGAAGTGTTTCCTCTCTAGCTAATAGTAACTTCCTCTCTAAAATTGATGTTTATCTACTGTGTATAATTTCTATGGACTTGGTTATTTACATGGTATTTCTCCCAATAGAAAGACTATGATTGTGTTTTGCTTTTTTCCTGTATTACAAGTTACAGCATAGATCATAGCATGTAGTAAACTCTTAAAATTCTTGTTGACTGATGAACCTCTTGGTTATCCTCCTTTAGATGCTCTCCAGATTTTCAATATTTTCCTGAAATGAGGGTAAGACTCAACAGAGTGCTCTGAAATCTAGTCCAAAATCTTGGATCTTTGGATATGTCAAACCCTAGGTTACTATGATCATTTACTACTGTGTGTTTAATCCATTCCACTGATCCATCACTCTACTTTTTAGTCAGTACCAGATTGTTTTGATGATTACTGGTTTTTAATACAGTTCAGTATCTGGTAGAGCTAGGCCATCTTCCTTCGCTATTTTTTCATTATTTTCCTTGATATCCTTGACCTTTTATTCTTCCAGATGAATTTTGTTATTATTTTTTCTAGCTCTACAAAATAATTTTTGATAGTTTGAGTGACATGGCAATGAATAAGTCTATTAGTTTAGACCAAATTGTCTATTTTGGCTTGGCCCAACTATGGCCAAGTAATATTTCTTTAATTGTTTAAATTTCACTTAATTGGTGTAAAAGGTATTTTGTAATTGTGCTCATATAATTCCAGGGTTTGTCTTAACAGATAGAATCACAAGTGTTTTTGGATTTTCTGCAGTTATTTTGAATGGAATTTCTCTTTATATCTCTTCCTGCTAGACTTTGTTGGTAATATAGAGAAATGGTGATCATTTCTTTGTAAAACTTGTTGACACATAAACTACAACTATTTTTTTCATGGTCTTTTTGCAAATTATTTTAATAAACTCTGCAGTATAAAATGAAAAATATCTCATCAAATATTTCTTATTACCTTTGGGCATAAGATAATATCTACTTTACCAACTCCCTTCTTTGCTCCTCCAGAAACAACTTCAGAACCATCTTCTCATTTCGTTTTGCATTCTGGGTTGATTTGTGGCAAAATATATGATGCAACTATTCTAAGATTATGTCTGCCTCTTGACAACTGGACAAGAATCCAGTTACATTTAGAGAAATAATAGCTCAGTTAACATTTATACATAGGCATAGTCTGGCCTTATTGTTTTGCAGCTATGCCAGGATTACTTCCCCTCTGTGTTCTAAGGTACCACTAAATGGTTTTGGTGATATTTGTATCTAATTCTCTGGACTTAATACTCTACTGCAATGTTCTCCTCTATGGTTGGCCAACAATAATTACTTCTTTAGTTCCATTTGTCGAATTAATATCAATGAGATTTTCCAAAAGAATTTTTACTTGGAAGATATTCCCTACCCCTCAGTACCTGGAGGACAAACAGATTATCTATGTCACTGTGGTGCCTGGGGAGAATGGACTCAGAATTACCACAATTTCTGTAAAGCATTTCCCCTACCCTTCTACTACAATTTCATGTCCAAGTGTGACATAGTGACTGGATGAGAATGAGTCTCAGTTAATGTTAGGCTGGGTCCTGAAGATCATTCCTCAGAATTTGGATGTTAGATGCCCTACTCCACTCTTGGGCCTCCATATAATTCACTCTCTTCACTTTCTCAAGTTCACATGGATTGGCTATGTGCTTTTTATTTACTGGGAAAACTAGATAGAATGTTAGCAGAAACTTGATATAGAACTATATTTCACATTGCATACCGATAAAAAATCAAAATGAGTATATTTTTAGGCATAAGAGGTGATATTATAAACAAATTAGGAGAGCATGAAATAGTTAGCCTGTCAGATATATGGATAAGAGAAGAATTTATGAATAAAAAGAGAGAGCATTGTGGGATATAAAATGTGTCCTTTTGATCACATCAAATTAAAAATTTTTTCATTAAAAAAACCCCAATATAGCTGATATTAGAAGAAAAGCAGCAAACTGGGGAGAATGTTTACAACAAGTTTCTCTGATAAGGATCTCATTTTTCAAACATATAGAGAACTTAGAGAGTTATAAGAATATGAGTCATTCTCCAATTGATCAGTGTGGTCTAAGAATATGAGCAGGCAGTTTTCAGGAGAAATCAAAATTATTTCTATAGACATGAAAAAATGCTTTAAATTATAGTTGAATAAAGAAATGCAAATTAAAACAATTCCGAGGTACCAGTTTATTGCTATCAAGTTGGTCAATATGAAGGAGAAGAAAAATGGCAAATGTTGGAGGGAAAGTGGGAAAATTGGGACACTCACATTTTGTTGATGAAGTTGTAAACTGATCCAACCATTCTAGACAGCAATGTAGAATATTCCCAATGGGCTATCAAACTATGCATACCCATTAATCCAACAATACCACTACTAGATCACCCCAAAGAAATCAAAGGACAAGGTCCTATATGTAAAAAATATTTATAGAAGCTTTTTGTGTTGGCAAAGAATTGGAAGCTGAAGGTATCTTCACTAATTGGAGAATGACTGAAAAAATAATGTTATATGATCATGATAGAATACTATTGTGCTCTAAGAAATGAGGAGCTAGATGCTTCTAGAAAATTCTGGGAAGACTTACATAAACTGATTGAAGGTGAAGTAAGCAGAGCCAGAAGAACATTGAACACAGTAACAGCAATACTGTACAATGATCAACAATGAATGACTTAATAATCTAAGCCAATTCTGAAGAACTTATGATGAAAAATGCTATCCACCTCCAGAGAAAGAACTGACAGTATCTGAATTAAGATTAAAGCACACTTCTTGATTTTCTTTAGCATTCTTGATTTTTTGGGCTATATTTTCTTTTATAGCATGGCTAATATGAAAGTATTTTGCATGTCTGAAAATGTATTATCTGTATCAAATTGCTTGCCTTCTCAATCAGGGGAAAGGGAAAGAAGATAGAGAAAAATACGGAATTCAAAATTTTTAAAAATGTTAAAATTTTTTGCTCACATGAAATTGAGAATAAAAAATTAAAATTAAACATAAAAAATCTTTTACAAGAATGAGATAGTAGGGAAATATTACAAACAACTCAATAAGATTATGTAATTTAAAATTAAGTTATTTTAATGTAAAGTTGAGCATATGTGAGAAGAGTAAAAAATATGGTGGGAAATATGGTTCAAAAGTAAAAAATGAGAGTCCAAAGGCTTGTGATATAATTTCCAGGTTCATAGAACAGTGTTTCATAAAACAGAAAAAAAATGCTACATCTGGAGTAACACATTTGTATTTGAGCAAGCCACTGAATCACAATCTGAGTTTCAGATACATCAATCAAAAGAACAAGAAGAAAAACTCCTAGACAGCTATAGCCTTAAGATTCCACTTTATTTTCTCTGAAGATTTCCAGCTTTACTTACATCCCCTAGACCTTCCCAAATTTTGTATTTTTCTACTGTCTTCCTGGGGTCCTATTTATGCGTTTGGATATTCCAATAACTCATAAATTATATGACTCAAGAGTTCTGATCCATTGGATCCTCCATACTGATATCCTCCTTAACTTGACTCTCCCTCCAAAAAAATTATTCAAATGAAATTCTATTTAATATTCTGAAAGAAAAATACAAATATAATGTGAGATATAAAGCAGCTTATTACCCAAACTCCAATTTTTACCACCATGTTCTGTGAAATGACAGGCTAACACACCGGAAGGTATTTTTAAAGGGTCTTTTCAAGCTTCTCTGGTACAAAAACTGAGTAAATAAGACTAAATCATCTTACCAAGCTACAGAATCTTTTTTCCCCTTGCACGACCAAGGAGTAAATAATATTTGTCTCCTGGCCCTCAACTGACTCACAACATAAATATCTTATGGAAAATCTCTGTATCTTATGGTCTTATAATTTTAATGATTATAATTTTCATTATATTGATCCTATATTCAAGGGAAATTTTATCAGGAACCTTGAAGAGATTGACAATACTGCCTTCACACATGGATGATTGTCCTCATTGTGAGCAGTATCTCTTTTCCAGGATTTGCAGTTTCTACTAAGTTGAGTTTCATAGATGCTCTTTCAGTCTCAGTTGTGTATATGTGTAAACAGTATGGGTCACAGCGTGACCAAAATGTACCTGGTGAGGTCATGAGGACCAATTTTCATACCTAGTCAACTTTGTCACACTACAATTGACACATTTTGATCACAGAACAATTGTTGAGAGCTTCCATGGTAGATCATATTAGTTTGACTATGTCGCTATCCAATTTTGTTTTTCACTTTTGAAAAAATCCCTGATAAAAATAAACAAAGGAAAATAAATGAAGGTCCCTGAGATTTGAGAGAGATTCTCACAGAACTCATCCGTGTGTTTGTAATTTTCTCAACCCCAATGGATTTCAAATAGCATCTCAGGTTTCATTTGGAGTTATGGGGCTCAAGGAATTATAACTCAAATGGTGCTAAATTCAACATAAATATAGTCCTGCCATGCAAAGTTAATAATTAGAATCCAAAAATATTATGATTTTTTATTTGCAGTTCATTTCAGAGAGCCTGTCTATTCCACTTGCCTTGCCAGACTATGTATTTATTTCAATTTTACATGATGCTTTAAAGCATCTCTCTGTCTCTCTGTTTCTATTTCTCTCTCTATCACTGTCTTTGTTTTTATATTTCCCCCTCTTTCTCTCCCTGTGCAAATGAATAACACTCATTTCTGATTTGGGTCTTCATGTTTCTGGTCCTTCAAAGATTTGGATGTGAGTTATATACTTGGATCATTAGTACAGCATATTAGTAAGTAAAATTTTATTCTACCACTGCTCATATCATATATCCTGATACTTCACTACCAATAGTAAGTACTTGTCAGAACATCATTAGGTAAGATATGTTTGGTAAAGACCTCTGAGTACACATATGTCATTGGTTTCATGCATTACATTTCTCTCACTTTCAAATAGAGGCTTTGGTTGGAGGATTTTCACTGATGTATTTGTTGTTTGATGTGGTGAAAGAGAATTAGACTTGGAATCAGGTGAGCTGGGATCTCACATTTGAATCTTACTATCTCTGCCTGTAATGGGGGAAAGTGACTGCCTCTCTGTGATCCTCATTTATCTCAGCTGTAAAATGAGAATAACAATATTTTCTTCTAAAAATTGTGGGAGGAAAGTAATTGATGAAACATAGTCATATTGAGTTTTTAGTATTATTTTCTGCTCATTATGTTACCGACATGATGAGACTTGAAATTTTGAAAAATGAGTTGTTGCCTTCCATTCAACTAATATTTCGATATGCCCACCATGCATATGCCATGTCCTAGGTAATGGGGATGGAAAGGAAAAATGCAAAACAGTCCTTAACCTCAGAAATCTTGCATCCTATTGGAGAGGAAGGGATAAAATTTTACAGAAATAAGGAAATACAAGATAAGTTGAGGAGGGACAGAGTTTAGAAACCAAGCTTCCCGTAAGTGGTGACCTACTAGCTGAGCCACAGTATAAGATCATGAGATCTTGAGAAGTAGAGACGAGGTAGGAAATTTTGAGCAAGGAAAACGACCTTGCAGAGGGAAGGAGATGGGAATAGAATTTTGAGTCTGGAGAACAGTAGGCCAGTTGGGCTGGAATATAGAGTCTATTTCTGAGAACAAAGTGAAATAAATCTGAAGAGGGAGACTGGATTCAGATTGCACAAGACTGTAAATATCAAGCTGAAGAATTTTTTATTTTGTCTTCAACGCAATAAGGGATGTGTTCAAGGCTTGAGTAAGCAAGTGACATTGTCAACCATGTACTTTAGGGAGCATGGTTTTGCAGGTTTGGGAGGATAGCTCAGAGGAAAATGAGACTGAACTTCTGATTAAGAGGCCTTTGTAAGAATCCAAGTGAAAGGAGATATAATCCTGAGTTAAGGTGGCGTCTATGTGAGAGTACATAAGAGAAGACGCAATATATGTTATGGATGTAGAAGTGGCAAGATTTGGCAACTGACTAGTTGGGGGCAGTAAGATGGAGAGAAGAGTAGAGATGAATTCCAGAAATGTAAACCAGGTACCTAGAAGGAAGGTGTGATCCTGAATATAAATAAGAAATTATGGAAATAAATGGTTTTTAGATTGAACGTTGGGGATTAAAATGAGTTCTCTTTTAGACTTCTTGAGTTTAGAATGTCTTTGGAAAATCCAGGTACAAATATTCAGCTACTGGTGAAATGTGGATTGGAGTTTAGAGATGGATATGAAGACACGGGATTCATTTCAGTAGAGATGTCAATGGCAGCGAAAGCTAATAACTTCATTGAGAAGGTATAAAAAAGATGAGAGTGCCTACGGCAGATGTTGGGGCACATGTATAATCAGAAGGATACACTTGGGACATGATCTGTCAAAGGAGGCATACTTAGTAGGAATAATAATATCAGGAAAGCTAAGGCCATGAAAAACCCTGAGCAGAAAATATCCAAGAAGAATGGGTGGTCTGCTATGTCACCTACCACAAAGAGGTCAAGAATCAATCAACAAGTATTTATTAAGTAACTTATTTTCCAGCCACTTTCCTGGGTGCTAGTGATACAAACACAAATGTTGAAACAATCCCTACCCTCTAAGAATTTAAATAGAGATTACAAAAAATATTATTATTTCAAAATTAAGAAATTATTGGCAATTTTGTCAAAAATAGTTTGATTGGTGTGATGGGGTGGGAAACCAAATTAGAATGGGCTAAATTAGGCCAAAATGTGATCTTACCAAACTCTTTTAGTGAAACAAATATGATACTGATACCTAAACCAGGGAGACTAAAAAAAGAGAATGAAAATTATAGACCAATTTCATTAATGAAAACAGATGCAAAAAATCATAAATAATATGCTAGTTATAAAATTACAACAACATATTACAAAGACCATACATTATGGCCAAATGACATTTATGCCAGGAATGCAGAGATGGCTTGATATTAGGGAAACTATTAGCATAACTGATTATATCGATAATAAAAGTTTAAAAATCATATGATTATTTCAACAGATGCAGGAAAAAAGCTATTGATAAAGTATAATACTTATTTCTATTAAAATACTTGAAAGTATAGGTATAAATGGATTTTTCCTTAAATTGATTTAAAAAAGCATTTATCTGAAATCATCAGCAAGCATTATGTGTGATAGGGATAAGCCTTCCCAGTAAAGATCATGTGTGAAACAAGTATGCCCACTATCACCAATATTATTCAATATTGTATTGGAAATCCTAGCAATTGCAAAAAGGGGAGAAAAAGAAACAGAAGGAAATCAGAATGGGGAATAAAGTGATAAAATGATCTTTTTTGTCGATGATGGGATTATATGCTTGTAAAATCCCAACTATTCAACCAAAAAGTTAGTTGAAATAATTAATGATTTTAGAAAAATTGCAGGATGTAAACACACACATATCATGAGCATTCCAATATATCACAAACAAAATCTTGCCAGAAGAGATAGTAACAGCTACCCCATTTAAAACAACTCTAGACAGTATAAAATCCTTGTGTGTACACCTACCAAAACAAACCCAGGAACTAAATGAATAAAATTACAAAAAAAATTATACAATCAAATGTCAATAACTGGAGAAATATTAATTGCTCATGGGTAGGGAGGGCCAATATAATAAAAAGGACAATTTAACCTAAATTAATTTATATATTCAATGCCTTCCCCATGAAATTGCCAGAAAAACTATTTTACTGAATTAAAAATGTAGCAAAATTTGTCTGGAAGATTAAAAAAGCAAGAATGTCAAAGAAACTAATAAAAATATAAGGGAAAGAGGTTTGGCAGTACCAAATCTTCAACTATATTATGAGGCAGTAATTACCAAAACTTTCTGGTACTGGCTAAGAAATAGAAAGGTAAATCAATGGAATAGAATAGATATACAATTTACAGAAGCAAAAAAAAAAATACAGTAAGCTTGTATTTGACAAGTGTAAAGACTTAAGATTTGGGGATAAGAATTCATTATTTGGTAAAAAAAAATTGTTGGGAAATGGAAAAGAGTATAGCAGAAATTGAGCATAGACCAATATCTTACAATGTTTGCCAAGATAAGGGCAAAATAAATATATGATCTAAATATAAACAAAGGTATTAAAAAAATTTGAAGAATATGGAACATATTACCTATCAGACTTATGAATAGGCAAATAGTTTATGGATAAACAAAAGATAGAGAAGAGAGTAAGATGTAATATGGGTAATTTTAATTACATTAAAAGTTTCTTTTTAACAAACAAAACAAATATTGCCAGGATCAGAAGGAAGGGAGAAAATTGGGGAAAATTTTTTTGTAAACATTTTCTCAAAAAAGATCTTATGTCTCAAATATATAAAGAACTTTGTCAAATATTAAATCATTCCACAGCTGACAAATTGTTCAAGGAGATGAACAGGCAGTTTTTAGTTAAAGAAATCAAAGCAATTTATGGCCACATGCAAAAATGCTCCAAACCATTACTGATTAGGGAAATGCAAATTAAATCAGTCGTGAGATAAAATTTTACACCTGTCAGATTAGTCAAAATGATTGAAAGGGAAAGTGACAAATGTTGAAGAGGATGTGGAAAAAGTGGGGGAGTCCATTGTTGGTGGAATTGTGAACTGATCCAACTATTTTGAAAAGCAATCTCAAATTATGCCCAAAAAGTTATTAAATTGCCTGTACTCTTTGTCCCAACAATATCACTACTAGGTTTGTTTCCAAAAATGATTAGGGAAAAAGGAAAAGAACCTATGTGTTCTGAAATCTTTACAGCAGTTCCCTTTTATGGTGGCGAAGAACTGAAAATTGTGGGGATGCCTGTCAAATGTGGAATGGCTGAACATGTTGTGCTGTATGATTGAGATGAAATACTACTAAGCTGTATAAGAAATGATGAATTCAATGATTTTAGAAAAATATGGATAGACTTGCATGAAGCAATGAAGATGAAAATGAGCAGAACCAAGAAAACAATAAGTGAATGTCATTGTCTAATTCTACTTAGAGCTGAGTAGTATCTTGATATTTTATGTCTTTTCTTATAGGAATTGGAAGAGAAGAACAATGATGAAACAAAAATTAGTTTAGAGTTGGAAATAATAAAAGTGCATTCTAGTAAAAAAATAATATTTGAGATGTCTTTTATTTGGTTTTAACCAAGCTTAAAAAAAAGAAAACTTTCAAATTTCATCTTTAAAGGAAACAAAACATATACAAGTAAAGTTACGCTTACCCCTCCTTTACTTTTTTGCATTTTGAAAATGTTTTGTTGCTGCCCTTTCCCTTCCTCCTTGTTTATCACTACCCATTTAGCTACCTCTCACAGTGGAAATCCTTCCTTGTAAAAGATATGCATAGTCGAGGAACACAAGTTAATAGATTCAACATGTCTGAGAATTCATGTGTCAATGAGAGGTTGCCAAACTTATTGAGCCTATTGCCTTCTTTTTAAAATAATTACTCAGTGCTGCCCCTGACCCAGATTAGGTTGACCCTTATTTTTACTCAATGCCATGAGGCAACTATTGTCCCAACCTGGATCATTCCCTCACCCCAGTGGGCACTGTCACCCACTTTGGAAAGTTATGAATATAGTCTAGTTGATTAAATCTCTTTCAAGAAGTAGTAGTTAATATTTCCTCATCAGTCTTTTGAAGACATGATTTGTCACTATTTGATTGTAGTTCTAAGGTCTTTCAAAGTTGTTTACCATTTCATGATTATTGTGGTCATAACATAAATTGTTCTAGTTCTACTGAGCTCACTTATCAGTCATCATCAGTTAATATGAATGTTTCCTCATTTCTACAAAGCAGTCATATCCATCATTTTTATGGCACAATAAGTTCCCACTGCTTTCATATACCACATTTTGCTTACCTGTTCTGCGATTGAAGGAAGCAATATGTAAAACAGGATATAGGTACAGCAAGATGAGCAAGATTTCACCTTAGTTGGTAACCATAGAATAATCATATTGATTAAAAATAATTCTCAACTTCATACTCCAATGTATCTTGTCCTCAGCTACTTGGTCTTTGTGGACATGGCATACACCTCATCTGTCACACCTATTATGCTCAAGGACTTCTTTATGGACAAAATCACAATCCCTCTAGAGGGTTGTGTGGCCCAAATGTGTTGTGGAGCTACCTTTGGGACAGCTGAGTGATTCCTGCTGACTTGATTGCTATGATTGGTATGTCGCCATGTGTAGCCCCCTACTCTACTCCACCAACATGTCTTCTAAGATTTCTAGTCTGTTACTCATCACACCCTACCTGAGTGGTTGTGTAAATTCTTGGATTGCTGCTGCTTGCTTATTGAACTGGTCCTTCTTTAGGTTCAATAAGATCAATCACTTTTGGAGGGAGGAGCCAAGATGGCGGAGTAAAAAGATTCA
>JAQQSK010014733.1:0-11018 GCA_028658325.1 Potorous gilbertii | reverse complement strand
AGGGATCAAAGGATATTCCAGAAGTCAAAGGAACTAGGACTAAAACCAAGAATCACCTACCCAGCAAAACTGAGTACAATACTTCAGGGGAAAAAATGGTTTTTCAATGAAATTGAGGACTCATCAATTCTTGATGAAAAGACTAGAGCTGAAAAAGAAAATTTGATTTTCAAACACAAGAATGAGAAGAAGCATGAAAAAGTAAACAGCAAGGAGAAGTCATAAGGGACTTCCCAAAGTTGAACTGTTTACATTCCTACATGGAAAGACAATATTTGTAACTCTTGAAACTTTTCAGTATCTAGGTAGTTGGTGGGATTACACACATACATACACAAATGCGTGCACACGCACATACACAGAGACAGAGAGCACAGAGTGAATTGAATAGGATGGGATCATATCTTAAAAAAAATTAAGGTGAATGGTGAGAGAGAAATGTTTTGGGAGGAGAGAGGATGAAATGGAATGGGTGAAATTATCTCTCAAAGAAGAGGCAAGCAGGAGACATTTTTGTGGAGGGAAAAAGAGGAGAGCTGAAAAAAACATGAAGTTTACTCTCATCACATTCGACTAAAGGAAGGAATAAAATGCACACTCATTTTGGTATAAAAACCTATCTTACAATACAGGAAAGTGGGGGAGAAGGAGATAAGCAGTGTGGGGGTGATGATGGAAGGGAAGGCAATGGGAGGAGCAATTTGAAGTCAACACTTGGGGCAGGACAGGATCAAAAGAGAGAATAGAAACAATGGTGGGGCAGGATAGGATGGAGGGGAAAATAGTTAGTCTAACACAACATGAGTATTATGGAAGTCATTTGCAAAACTACACAGATATGGCCTATATTGAATTGCCTGCCTTCCCAAAGGGAATGGATGTGGAGGGAGGGATGGGAAGAAGTCAGAACTCAAAGTTTTAGGAACAACTCTTGAGTATTGTCCTTGGTACTAGGAAATAAGAAATACAGGTAAGGGGGAATAGAAAGTTATCTGGCCCTACAGGACAAAAGTGAAGATGGGGACACGAGAAGGGAGAGATGATAGAAGAGAGGGTAGATTGGCGATTGGGGAAATTATAATGCTTGGCCTATTGGGGTGGGGGGAGGAGACAAATGGGGAGAAAATTTGGAACCCAAAATTTTGTGAAAATGAATGTAAAAAGTTAAATAAATAAATGATAAATATGTAAACTCCTGAAGGCAACCTGGCATAATGGGAATGTCATTGTCTCTGGACTCTAAGACCTAGATTCAAATCTTGTCTCATTTGCTTGCTCTCCTTCTGATTAAGACCCCTCGTACTTCTCAATTTCTCCATTTATAAGAAGAGAGGATAGGATAGGACTAGCTGAGTTCTAAATCTGTTAAAGTATGAATAAGTATTAAACTTAGCCATTGGAAGCAAGAACACTTACACAGTATCTGGCACCATCCGTTGTGCAAAGAAGATGTTTAATTAATCAATTCAACAATCATTTGTTAATGTTGAATTAAAACATATTATTGTTTCATTAGTATTTATTGTTCAACTCATCGAATATTAAAATTAGGAAGGATCTTAGAATTGATCTCACTAAATTCTAATCAGAAACATGAATTTTCTCTACAATATTGCTGATAAGGTCTTATCTTACCTCTGTTTTAAGGAAGTTTCACTCTTTGAAGCAGGCCTCTCACTATATTTTGGAAGCAATGAAAATGTTCAAAATTACCCCTTTGATTGTGGTGAAATCTGTTTTCCTCTGTTCCTTTTACTCGTTGGTCTTAATTACATTTTCCATGATCATGGGAAGATATTTACTTTGAGATGACCTCAGTTGATCAAATCACAGCCTGTACTACCTTCCAAAATGTTGCCATTGTAATGAGGAGTGACACACACATGCAGAATGCCACTGGTATATATTCCTCCATGGAAGAAACTGGAGATACTTTTTCTAAAAGAAATATGGTGAAATGAAACGGAATTGCCTTGAGCGATTTTGGAGCATTCAAGAATATTTTGTAACTTCTGCGTGGATAACCATGTGATGAATGAGAAACTCTTTGTCTACACAAATTTTTAAAAAGGACATTCCTCAGTTTCCATTCCTCTTTCTTAGTCAGAATTCTAGTTTTGATTGGACTCCTTTACTCATGGCTTCTAGCAAGAGACAGTGGTATAAGGGAAGAGAGCTTGGGCCTGCTACTTTTAAGAATGAAATGTGGTCTTATGAACATGGGTTTCATTTCTTTGCCTCACCACTGGTACTTTCATTTAAGGAGAAGGAGATTAATCTGTAGGTACTGACCTTATAAGTTTTAAAAGGTCAATAGAATAGACCCTAAGACTCAGGGATGTTTCAAAATTTGCCTCCCTGACATTTCATAGCTTACTGAGTTGGGAGCCTCCAGCTTAATCTTCTTCCCTTAAAGTGAAAGAACCAAGTGAGAGGCAAAAGAAAACAACAAGAACAAAAACAAAGCTGAAAAACTCGTATTAACAAGGCTACATATCTGCCTCATAGAAGATATCAGCTAAGGTGTGGATGCAAGAGCAGAGATCTCTCCAAGAAACCAACTAAGAGAATGAACTTGTGAACATGCACTTAAGTATGGTTCAGCAAATAAAGTAGGTCAAGAGGCTGTCAACCACTTACTTAGCATACCCCAACTAGCTATAGGTTGTCTCCATGTGCTCCAAAGTCTTTCAAGGTCTTTCCATTATATTTCAGTATGCTTCCTCGGGACACAGTCCTTCCTACCTCTTCCTCATGAGTAGTAGCAACGGAGGTGACTGAATAAGACATTATTATCTATGGTCCCTCCTGTCTCCCCTTAAACCAAGTAAATACAGTATTTTGGTAGTTACTATGTCAATACCATGAAGTCTGTTGTAGGTGAAGCTATTGTTTTTTAGTCTCAAATTTTCTGATGTTTTGTTCAGTGACCCACGTTCTTGTAATTTATTTTGTGTCAGGTAAGTTGGTATACTTTTGTTATATGACTCTTATAGCTTGAAATTATGTTTTGGTGCATAATTAAAGTCCTAAGTTTTCTCACCGTATGTCGTCAGCCCATTTCAGATCATCTACTTAATTTACATACTATATTTCATCATCCAAGTATTTTCAATACTAATTGTCATGGCAGGTTTGACCTCTTTATTGGTAGCTTTGAAGTCACACTATATGATGTCCTAATATCCTATTTTGACTTCACATCCAAAAAGCTGGAAAACACCTCAACCAACACAAATTTGGGTTCCATCTCCCATTGCTTCTGCTGGTAGAGAAGGCTTTCCGGGGAACACTGTGAAAGCCTACAATTCTCATATAAAAGCTGTAATTTATGTTTCCAAATCTCACAGGCTTTACATCTTTCAGAAACACTTTGAAATCTTTTCAAGGAAGTGGTCAGAGGAAGGCTCCATGGGATGCCTGACAGCTGAAAGCAAAGGGAGGAGAGGATCTGGAATTTATCATGATCAAAAAAAACCAAACAACCAACCAAACAACAAAAAACCCCCCATAAAACAACTTTTCTAGTTTTGTATTTCTTTTTCGTCAATAAAAAATGATGGTGCTAACCTACAATACAAACAGGTGATCCATGTTTTGGCAATTTCTTACATAATTTTACAGCTTTGTCCTCCTCTGAATGTTATTTCTGTAGCTTTATAGTGCTATCCCATCATATCACACGAGGAAAAAGTACCAATCATTCTATATACTCAACTGAGAAAATAAAGGTAAATCATATTGAAAATCATCCAGGGCAAAATGTACCATCCTTGGAAAGGCATTCATGCTCCACTAGAGGAAAATACAATCTCTTTTGTCAAAGTGAATGGCACTGGTTATTCCTTTGATATTTGGCACAAGTTGATTCTTTGATGTTCAGTAGAAGAGCAGGTGTGTGTTTGGGGGGGTGGGGTTGTTAGGAGACTCAATCTATTTTATACATATCATTAGATAAAGGGAGAATGGTAATGAAATGCATAATTATGTAATGGTTTTATAAAACTAAAATGAAAAGAATGATTTGAGGCAATTTAGAAGATGTATTATAAAAACAGTAACTAGAGTAGTGCTGGTAAAGAATTTTAACAAGTAACCAAATTAACGGCTATACTGAAAAGAGGAAAGGAAGCCTACATCAGCTTTATTTAGCTTAATTTTCAAAGTAAAAGCCAACTCTTCTTATGTTCTTTCCTCTGCTCATCTTAAAACGCGAGCCAAATCTATGTTATAAAAGATACTCCGACAACTGACGACAAATAGTTTTCCAAATCATTTCTCCGTTTTGTCAGAGGGCAAAGAAGAGTAGGAGAGGAGACATTCATGAAGCAGAGCCAGGCAGAAATGGCAACAAGAACAAAATACGTAAAAGACAACGAAGCCTAATGAGAAACAATTATTGGTCAGATTGAGATTTTTAAATCCATCATAATTGGTCCTGTTGGAATGTTAGGGTGCAAATCAATTGTAATGAAAGCCAGGTACTAATGACATGTCCTTTAAGTGTCTGTCAAGCAATGCTCTTGCATGGTGTAGTGGGAAGAAAAGGTTACACATGAGCTAAGTATTGAAATTAAATATCTAAATCAAATACATATATACATACTCATACATATGCACATATATACATATATACTTACATATATGTACATATACGTACACATATACATATGCATACACACATATATATGTATGTATAATCTAAACCTGTCATATATAGCATATTCTTTTTTTAGGGGAAATTGACATATTTTGTTGTGCTTTTAACTATTGTAAATTATGATCCAAACAGTATCAACATCTGGCCTAAGGCTTTTTCTCAAAATAATTCATTGAACATGCCAGAAAGGAGGATATGGATAAAGCACTCAGTGGTGATATATCAGAATAATACCATCATACTTTTGAGCAATTGGTTTTACACTGTTATTATTAAGATTGGCTAAGTAAAGATGAATGAGATCTTGAGAGCTAAATGAAAAATATTAAAGTGAAAATTTTTTTTGTCAAATTTTGCTGCAGGCTTCAAATGGAGGTCAGGTTTCTATGTTCCTCTCTTCTCTAAGCAAATCTGGACCATATTTCAAATGTATATGGACAACATATGATTTGGGAAGACATCATATAAAGTTTACTTGTTCCAGATAAATCTATCCAGGTTGAGTATATAAAACAAACATCAGTGGGATAGGAAGTCATGCAAATCAAAGTAAACACAATGAAGTTGGCATGAAAATATCGTGAACACGAGATAATAACTTTGAGTCAGCTTGTAAAACAAGCTGACTATACAGATCCGCATAACTACTCTACTTTTAAATATTCATCATAGGCCTTAATTTTGCAATGTATTTTTTAAGTATTCAACATTTAAAAAAGCAAATTTACATACATGAGAGAAGAGAGAGAGCAAGGAATAAGTGAAAGTGTTGTCCATTTGAAAATACTTCTATTTAACTAATATCTTTTGCACTAAATTCTTGAGATGGGATTATATAATATTAAATGAGAATGAACATAGAGGTTATCCAGCACAGCCCATTTATTTTCTACATAAGGACACTGAGGGCCAAATAAATGACTGTGCTCTTTCCCAAGTCATGTTAAGTTAAGAGAGTATTCCAACTCCCAGTAGAGTGTTCTCTCTCTTTGTTGCTTCTCTCTTTGTATACTTCAACATTTATTCTGCTTAAATCAATTCTATAGTTTCGGATGACAGGATCTTAGATTTAGTATTAGAACAAACTTTAGGAGGTATAATCCCTTCATTTTAAATTAAGGAAACTAATCCCAAGAGGAAAAAAATAAAAAACAGACTTGCCTAATGGCACACAAGTAGTATTAGTAGAATATGTTTTGGAATCCAGGTTTTTAAAATCCAATTCCAGGACCTTTTTTCTACTACAACACATTGTCTCCTTTGCATCATAAATTTATATTAAATTATAATTTCTTTTTTTTATTTTTTGTAAACTGAGATGAAAGTACTCAGCAATCCTGAAATGCTACTGAGGGGAAACTTTGCTGAGGGTATTTGGTTCCATGAGTTCCTCTCAAAGGAGAGATGAGAGTAGTGGTTGTGTTCTTTTAGACCAGAGCGGCACTTGTCTTACATCATCCAAAATTATAGAGTTTGTGAAATGAAGGGTCTTTGGCAATCATCTAATTCAGTTGTGCCAAATTCAAATATAAATGGACTGCTACAGATCACATATTAGAGTATTTATCTGTGTTGTATTATATTTTTATTTATTTTGTTAAACATTTCACAATTACACTTAAATTCTGTTTAGAGCAGATGGGTGGCACAGTGGATAGAATCCTGGACCTGGAGTCAGAAAGACTCATCTTTTTGAGTTCAAATCTGACTTCTCATATGTACTAGCTATATGATCCTGTATATCATTTAATCCTGCTTGCCTCAGTTTCTTCATCTGTAAAATGAGTAACAAATCAGTATCTTTGCCAAGAAAACTGCAAATGGGGTCACAAAGAGTCATTGAAAAATGACTGATCAAAAATAACAGGCTCTATTTGGAGTTTTACTGGTGTTCAGCTGGTGGACTGAGTTTAAAATCTGAGTTCATTCCATGTCTTTAATAGCACCCCCAACTGCAAGCAGCCGAAGAAATGTTAATCTATTAATTAAAAAATTAAGGTGAATATTCTATTTTCCATCAAATATTGATCATATAGACATCAGTATACTGATAATTGGATATGATTACAGGGAAACCAATATGTTTTAAATTTTAAAAAAAGTCATGGTGAAATTACTGGTTATTAAGATGCCTATTTTATCACTAGCTACATGGAGTTTTCTATCAGTGCTACCCTGCCTCATTGGTTCCTGCTGGACCTGATTGGTTGTCTCAGAAACATTCTCCTTCAAGTAATTGGAGAGATGTATCAATTCTACCTCAGAAGCATTCCATTCGAAAACAAACAAAACAAAACTGGGAACTTTCATCATTCTCACCCCCTGTAAATTTAACATTGGCTCAAATAAACACAGGTTCGTAAAGACTATCTTCAAAACCACCGGTGGTGAAGGTAACGCATGGTGACTTCTGAGTCTTAGAGAGATTGGCTTTCACTTCTGATGCCAGACATGCCAGGATCCTATTCTTTAGATAGTTCCAGTAAAAGTAGGAGGATTTGTGGTTTTTAGCCAGAGTGATTATTAATATTTCTACAACCATTGTCATAGCTCTTATTGCCCCTTTCTCATTCTAGTCAGTGTTAATGCTGCTGCTGTGGTCCTTGGCACCATTGCTATGTCTGTTGTTCAAACTTCTAATACTGAAAGAAACATGGATGAGGGCTATGTTGCCAAAAACTTCTTGAACAGGAGCCAAGTAAGGAAATGGATAAGAAAGCTGACAGAAAACCAAATAAAACTCACAGTTCCCTTGGTCATCTTAGGAACCAATGAATTCATTCATTTGTTTTGCATTTTAAAATGGATACTATTATACCTTGAAAGGTGTTTGGAATTGCATAGTTTATACAATATTTTATGACAAGTGAAAATTTTGGTTTTTTTTTCCAAACTAATGGATAAAAAATTATAAAGAAGTGAAAGTATGGCCAATAACTATTTTTTATTTTATGTTAATTTAAATTTTTTAGTTAATTTTAAAAACTTTAATGTTACTTCTTTGATAATTCAATGTATCTATATTAATGAAGTCAGAGATTTTCATTTTTCTTTCAGGTATTCTCTTTGTCTTGAACATACAGACAAAATGTCTGTTAAGTTGAATGAATTATTGATGGTAGTTTTCCCAGTACTAGTGCTGATCTCTATCAAACTGTGTCTTTTTCTTTTATAATTCTTATTATATTCGTCTTTGTGCTTTGTCCTTCATTTTCAAAGAGGACCGGTAATGTCATGGGTAATGTCTTGACTTTTGCATAAATTGGATTTAAGTGAAGCAGAGTTGTGGGAAGTAATCAGCCTCTGTCTCTCATCTAGAGTCACCAAGTCCAACAGTAAGGTAAAAGTCCAGAAGATCGTGATGTAATTTGTAACAACTAGCAAACTGAGATGCAACAGAGTTTGCTTACTTGCCACTAAAAAGTTGAAGAGGGAAGGAATGAAACTGGTAATTTTAACTGAATGCACGGTTTTCAAGTAGAAACACTATGTGATCAAAAAGATACAAGCATTATACATTATATTTGATTTATTGTTAATCAACAAACAACATGATTGATTCAAAATCATTTCCATGTCCTAACTTCCTATAGTAAAGATTTCCATTTTGCATAATTAATTGTAACAGAAATGTATTAGAATTTGCCCATACAACTGTAAAGATTATTTGGGGCATTGCTAGCTCTCAAACTATATTTGCAGTCTTCGATAATTAAAATAAATAACTACACACACACACACACACACACACACACACACACACACACACATATATATATATATATATATATATACATGCATATACACACGCACGTGTATGTGAATATATATGCATGTGTATAAATGCGTGTATATATATATATATATATATATATATATATGTAATAGTATAGTAACAATGTATGAACAACAAAAACCATATTGTTTTTGTGACATTTCATAGTAACATCAGCATATGACAAAGGTCATTAGGGAAGTTGATGAATAATTCCATTCTATGATTAAAACATTCTCACTGCACTGGATAGAAGTGTACCACAATGTATAGATCTGTAGTCTATTACTACAAGAAAACATTCATGTATAATATATTGAGATATAGGCCTCCTGTATGTATATATAAGTTCCCACATACATAGACATATCCACAAAATAAGTATACATATAATATGTATTCATATACATATACACACATATATATAGTACACCCATATAGCAATAAAATATACAGTTATCCCTTTGACATCATGACTTTCCCCATTGCAGTTTTGTTTAATTGTGAGCTTGGCATAAGAAATTAAATGGAAATTTTGGGGAAGTTTTCCAGAAGATGCAGATGACACACAAAGGCCATTAGACAACAAGAAAAAGTATAGAAACTCAGAAATACATAAAATATATGAAAAATATTGTATAATATCAAAATATTTTATCTTTTAATGCCGCAATGATTCACTTTTTCTCTGGCATGGAGAACCAAAAATTTTTACAAGGATTTTCCAGATCAGGGAGTACAGCACCCCTAACAACCATGGTATGAAAAGGTTAACTGTAAATGTTTGTCTGCATATATATGCATATGTATAATATGCATATTTATACAATCACACATGTACACATGTGTACAATATATGCATGTGCATATAAACATGCATTTGCATGTGTGTGTGTTTGGACTCTATGAACTTACATAAGAGACCTGCCATAGAAACGTAAAAATGTGAATAATGGTAAAAGAAGTAAGATCAGTTATGAAACAATAAATGATGATATATACATAACAGAAAAAGATTTTAGGAAGATGAAAGTATTTTATTGAAGATAAAACAAGCATCATAAATATGTTAATATCCCCTTCTTTTTCCCTCCTTTGATCATAGGTATTTTAATACTCCTTTTTAATTTTTTTAACATTTTTATTTAAAGTTTTGAATTTCAAATTCTATCCCTTTCTCTACTCCCCCCTCCCTGAGACAGCAAACAATAAGATATCAGTTATACATGTGCAATTATGTAAACCATTTCCATATTAGTCATTTTGTACAAGGCAATTCAAATAAAAGAAAAAAATGAAAGGAAGAAAATGGAAAATAGCAGTCCATATTCAATAAAAGTCAGTTTGTTTTTTTTTTCCCATCTTGATGGAGATAGTATGCTTCATCATTAGTCTTTTGGACTTGTCTTGTGCCACTGTATTGCTGAGAAAAGCCCCGTCATTCACAATTCTTCACTAAAAATATTGGTATTACTGTGTAAAACATTCTCCTGGTTCTATTCAGTACATTATGCATCTGTTCACGTAAACCTTTCCAGATATTTTGTAAAATGATCCTTTATCATTTCTTATAGCACAATAATATTCCACAATAATCATATGCCACAGCTTGTTTAGCTGTTCTCCACTTGATGGGGTCCCTTTGATTTCCAATTCTTAGCCACCACAATAAGTGCTGCTGGAAATAATTTTATATAAATATATCCTTTCCTTTTTTTATTTTTGAATGTCTTTGGGATACAGACATAGAAGTGGTATTGCTAGATCAAAGGATATATATATATACATATACAGTATTATAGTGCTTTGGACTTAGTTCCAAATTGCTCTCCAGAAAGGTTGAAGCACTTCATAAAACTATCAACAATGGGTTAGTTTTCAACATTCAATGTTTTCCTTTTTTTTTTTTTGCCCATTTGCCACTCTAATGGATATGAGGTGGTACCTTAGAGTTGTTTTAATTTGGATTTCTCTAATCAATAGTGATTTAGAGTATTTCTTTACATGACTATAGATAGCTCTGATTCTTTGTCTGAAAACTCTGTGTACAAATCTTTTCACCATTTATCAATTGGGAAATGATTCATGTTTTTATAAATTTGACTAAATTCTCTACATGCTTGAGAAATGAAGTGTTTATCAGATCTAATTGCTGCAAAATTTTCCCCCATTTGTCTGCTTTCTTTATAATTTTGTCTGCATAGGTTTTGTTTGTGCAAAGCCTTTTTAAATTTTATATTATAAAAATTATCCTTTTTTTTAAATTTTGTAACGTTCTCTATCTACATGAATATCAAATCTTCTCTTATTCATAAATCTGACAGGTAAACTATTCCATGCTTTCCTAGTTGGCTTATGGTATAATAATACTTTTATGTCTAAAGCATGTACCCATTTTGACCTTAACTTTGTATATGGTGTGAGATGTTGGTCTACATCTACTTTCTGCCTTACTACTTTCCAGTTTTCCCAGCAGTTTTTGTCAAATTACGAGTTTTTGTTCCCAAAGCTTGAATCTTTGGGTTTCTAATATACTAGATTACTATGGTCACTTACTATAATGTATTTTGTACCTGATCTATT
>JAQQSK010014732.1:0-11018 GCA_028658325.1 Potorous gilbertii | reverse complement strand
GAGACTGCTCTATTATGTCCTGTATAAAATGAAGTGAGATTCAGCATTGTACATGCCCAGATGTAGGGAAGACCTAGATCCAGTACTCCTGGGCTTTCTTCCAAATGGTACTTGTTGAATTTTATGAAAAGATCAATCTTTTCACAATCCAAGGAAAGAAAGCCAAACCTAAAGCAATTTATCTCAACAAAGTAACCACAATAATAAGCTAGTTCTTTCCAGGCACCATTTTCTCAGTCCCCCAACGTTTCCAGGAGCTTGAATTAATTCCCCAGAGGTCCTAAGGTGTGGTGCATGTTATTCAGTTGGGTCTGTTGTCAAAAGACCAACATGAGTTTCCCTTCGAAACAGCAAGAAGGAAGTGCTAGGCAGGGGAACAGGATAAATGAGTAGGTGTAATTAGGTTTTAATTTGATGATTAGGACATTTAATAAATCCATCTATAATACTAACAATAAGGATGGCAACTAACATTTATATAACGCTTACTCTATGCCAGGCATTGTGCTAAGCATCGTGGCATTTTTATCTCCTTTGTTACTTAGAACAACCCTTGTAGGTAGGAGCTGATAATACCCCCATCTTACTGATGAGAAAACTAAGGGAAACATCAGTTAAGTGATCTGCCTGTGGTCACACATCTAGTTAGTGTCAGAAGCCAGATTTGAACTCAAGGTTTCCTGACTCCAGGCCAGGCACTCTACACACTGTGCCATTTGACTGCCACTCAATCACATTTGATTGTATTGACTTAGAAGCATTCATTATACTGTTCTCTAAAAGTTTTGTATATTTTCATCTAGCTTGTGAGCTTCCTTATGGTAGGAACTATTTCATCTACTGTGTTGTTGTTGTATCATCCTCGGTTTTTCTACCATACCAAGCCCCCTTGTCTTCATGTCTAAATGCTATTTGATGTAACCACCTCTAAAGTCAAAGCCCTGTCAGACAAAGAAGCAGATGCCACAGAGATTTTCTTTATCCTGAGGTCTAGTAAATGAAGTTAGAGACACTATGGCTGTTCTGCAGATTCTAGTAGTAGGGATACACACCACAAGAGTTCTTCAACATTCCTTAGAGTCACGATCTGCTCTTGTGTTTCAGTTGGGATTCCCAGGTCCCTGGTTTTACCTTTAATGACATGTTCCTACGTATCTCCACGCGCCTCCCATCCCATTACCTTTATGGCTTTGGGGAGACTGAGCACACGACATTCCGGAGGAACCTGAATTGGCACACATGGGGAATGTTTGCTCGAGACCAGCCCCCAGGGGTAAGTGTTAACAACTGGAGTATTCTATGGCTTGTAGCTATTGATACGTATGATTTTCTTTGGCCTAATTTCAGGTTTACTTTATTTAAGTTCATGCTCTTCTGTTCAGGATAGTTATAAATCAGAATAACCTAATTATAAATCCTTATTGAATTGAATTGCCCTCTCATTTTCCATTTTGCCTGAGACCTTGAACCTCCTCCAAGGAAAATTATGGACACAACTTTATCATGCATTTTCATTTATGTTTTTTGTGTGTGAACCATGACTGATCTCTTTTCAACTGTTTATCTAGTATAAGAAGAATTCCTATAGTGTGCACCCCTATTACATGGGTCTGGAAGAGGATGGCAATGCCCATGGAGTGCTCCTGCTCAACAGCAATGCCATGGGTAAGAGGATTGCTTCTTTTCTGACCCCACTTAATTTAAGTGCTCTGGGAGTTTTCTGAATAGGACAGTCCCAGCAGAACTCTAAATATACCTTTTTGAATCTCTTGATATGAGGAAATCACTGCACTCATCATCAAAAGAAATAAAGAGATAAAAGCTCACATGATCTACTTAAGACTACAGTCTTTAGCAGTGTTTAGTCTAAAAGTGCAGACAATATATGTATAGACTAACATGCAAAGATATTCACACTAAGGAGAGAAAAAAGGTATGAACTGGGGCCTATTAAATTTTAGAGAACTGAGAAAATACTTGGCTCCCCAGGAACGAGTTCCTAAGAACAATAAGGGAAGAGAACAGCTACTTTGAAGGGTGGGCTAGAATTGCCAGATGACATGTTGGAAGGGTGAGGTAAATAAGTACGTTAGACAAAAAGAATAGGTTGAACAAAAGCAGGGAATTGGGAAAATCTTGCATATTGTATCATAGCATTATCAATATAGCCCAGAAAGGGACTTTAGAGGTCCTTGCTCCACTCTTCTCATTTTACCCAAGAGAAGAGTGAGGTCTACTGAGTTTAATAAATGACACATTTAATCACATGAGTAGGAAGGGGAATAGACAGTATTTGAGCAGTGGTCTGGTGACTCAAAATTCAGGCTTCTTCACATTTTGATAGCAGCATAAAGTGGATTAGGGACTAGAGGAGTATACTTTTATGAATAGGTAATTGGCATCCTAATAATAATAGCTGGCACAACAATGACAATACTTGGAAGAAACAGGAACTTGGGAATGGAAAGGTGATGGGATGTCTGGAAGTAGTGACTCTCAGGTATCTGAAGATGTCTTTATATGGAATTTGTAGGTTAAGAAAAGGAAAAGGGGGCAAGTCAGGATTTTCAAGCCATCTACATTTAGTCTGTGGAACTGGATGGAGTAGTTAATGCAGGAGGAATGTTTGTCAGCTCATGAGATGTTGAGATAGGCAGATTTCTAAATCATCTAAGGATACATGTACTAATAACTATGGCTGTTGGAAGATAGAATACACTTCTCAGGGAGGTGGTCATTTCTCATCTTTAAGATGCTTCAGAAGGAAACTAGAGGACCTCCATCCTGTGATAGTGGTAGGTGATTCCTACTATCTGGGTTGGAGTGGGTGATGTTCAGAGTCTGTTCTATTCTATTCCCTTCTATTCTATGATTCTGTGTCACTGAACACTTATTCTCTGTTTTCAGACGTGACTTTCCAGCCCACCCCTGCCCTGACATATCGTACTGTGGGAGGTATTCTGGACTTTTACATGGTTTTGGGACCAACTCCAGAGCTTGTCACTCAACAGTACACAGAGGTAGCAAATCATTGAATCCTTCACTTTATAGTCAAGTTTTTTTTATAAACTCTAATATACTCTGCACTTTGAAAGTACATTCATTCATGTAGTCTATGTACATCTTTAATATATATTGTTATCTTCATGTTTGTCTCCTCCTTCATAATGTGAGATCTTTGTGGGCAGGAACTTTTGCCTTCTTTGTGTCCTCTGTGCTTAGCACTGTGACTGACACATAGTAAATATTTAGCAAATGCCTGTTGATTGACTGACTGGTGGTGACCTGACATAGCCACCATGTTTTCAGGAGCCCAAACCATACTATTGGAAGGCAATAAAGAGTTTTTAACAAAGGACTCTTTCCCACTACATTATTATAGGAGTCTTGAAGGGTCAAACCCTGTTTAATAAGACCCCCTGAGAATGTTCCCTACCCTGAAGGAAACTATATAAACTATCTTGTGTCCTTGTTTTCAGTTGATTGGCCGTCCCGTGATGACTCCTTACTGGGCCTTGGGCTTCCAGCTGTGCCGCTATGGATATGAGAACGATTCTGAAATTGCTGAACTGTATGATGCCATGGTGGCTGCTCAGATCCCCTATGTATGGACCTTCCTTACCCAACACACCCTTACCTCTATCTCTATCCCCCAGTCCCAGCCTGTGTAATTGTCCTGTGATCCTCATGACTTTGATTTTTTCTTCCTCTGGCTTTATTTTGAAACTTGAAAGTTTTCAAACATGTTTTCAAGTTAAATGATTGATATTTTAGGCAGACATCCTCAAAAAGTGCTGTTTCTGAATTTAATTTTTTAAAAAATATTGAATTATCAAACATTATACGGATGAGTACAACTTTAGATCATACAGGAAGCAATCTTTAATATATATTATTATGGTGAAGCAATCTTACAATCTATTTAATTTCCACTTGTAAATTATGACTATAGAAATGGTTTCCCATAGGAATATTTGGAGTTCAGCACCTGTATTGTAACTAGCTATGAAACAACTTTAGTATTAATAGAAAAAGATGGAGCATTATATCCTGTTTCTGCCAAAACATTCAATTTTAATTCTAAATGCAATTTTGCTACTTTAAAATATTGAGGGTAGAAGCACAGGAACCAGGGAATTATAGATACAGAGTTGAAAGACTTGTTTGCAGATTGCAGATCAACCCCCTGATTTAAAGATGAGGAAATTCAGACACAGAGAATTTAGCTGACATGCTGAGGATCACCCAGTTAGTAATTGTGTGAGCTACCATTTGAACTCAGGTTCTCATCACTCCAAAAATGTTTGCCATTTTCACTATTCCATAATGCTACTTGGAGGAATAAGAACATCGATACTTCAAAAGATGTTGATTTTATTTTGGAATGAATCCCATTAATATTTTTTCAAGACTATGTTTATATACTGGTTCAGTTTGATCCTTATCAGGTTGAAAACATTATCTCAAATACCCTCGTCACATTCCAAATGTGGGTAGGGAAAAGCAGTCCAGGAGTTATTTTGATTGATTCAAGTCTAGAATTTTCCCTTGATCCAAGAAAAAAATGTGCACGGTGGTTCTATCACACTGCATTACTGAAGAGATCCACTTGCTCTGGGTCTGTCGTCATCAAAGTGCTACTTCCCCATATTACTTTCCTTTTCCTTCCAGGATGTGCAGTATGCAGACGTTGATTACATGGAGAGGCAAATGGACTTCACCCTGGACCCCAAGTTTTCTGGCTTTCCTGATCTGATCAATCGAATGAAGGAGGCTGGGATGCGAGTCATTCTTATTCTGGTATGTGTCTGCCTTAAGATTTTTTCATGTCTTCTTGCTCATTGAGTATTGATGTTTCCCTTGTCTTTGAATAATTCTGTGTCTGATACTCTAGTCATTGTCACTTCTTGGTTGCAGGATCCAGCAATCTCTGGCAATGAGACTCAGTCATATCCTGCATTCACTCGGGGACTCCAGGATGATGTGTTCATCAAATGGCCAGATGACAGTGACATTGTTTGGGGAAAGGTAGAATTTAGAATTAGAGATGCTAATTAAGATGAGTGGGAAGGGACTTCAGGGTGTTCATACTTTCTTTAATGGCTGATTTTTTTTCTCAGTTTTTTCGTGTTTGTGTGAATTATGGCATTTAGGGCTTTGGATGTTTCCTTGAAGTAGGTTAATTCCAGGGATGATTTAAATTCTCCTTGTGATTCTTCTCATGAAAACTCTAAATTGTGTGACCTATCACATATCCAAGATTTAATCTAAATAAATGTTCTCCTTTTCCTCCTTTCCCCATAGGTTTGGCCTGATTTGCCCAATGTCACTGTCAACGCATCTCTTGACTGGGACACACAAGTGGAGGTAAAAGATTCTCCTGTAGTATGGGTTGTCGAAGATTTTATAGAAGACAAGTGGCTTTTTTTGTCCAGATGATTAAATTGTTGTACTCATGGAGAAGCAATAGTCCCTCCCCCTTTTCTTACTAATTAGCACTTGGCACAATGTCTGGCACATTATAAATGCTTTTGAAAATGTTCTGGTCCCTGGCTAACCATGTCCTGAATTAGAGTTTCCTTCCATGTGTTATTTGGAAGCATCCTTCCCCAAAGAATCAAACTTTATTTTTCAAGCTTTACCAGGCATGCCACTTTCACTGGTTCTCAATAATCTTTTAAAAGGCATTAATGCATAGTAGCTAGGTGGGGCAGGGACAGCTAGGTGGCACAGTGTACTGGACCTGGTGCCAGGAAGACCTGATTCTAAGTTTGGCCTCAGATCCTTACTATCTCTGTAACCTTGTGCAAATTACTCAAGCCTGTTTGCCTCAGTTTCTTCATCTGTAAAGTAAGCTGGAAAAGGAAATGGCAAATTATTCCAGTATCTTTGCTTAGAAAACCCCAAGTGGAGTCACAGAGAATCAGATATGACTGAAAAGACTGAAAAACAAAACTTGCTGATTACATACAGACACAGGAATGATGAACACCCAAATACCAGTACAGGCAGATAACGTCTCTAAAATAGAAGTAGGAGTCCTTTGCTACAATTGGCAGGCGATCCACCACCTTGCATTTATCCATGATACTTTATGATTATGCCTCTTTGATAAGTGTTCAATTTTTTTATGATCCTGTGGATTCTATTAAACTAAGAATTCTTTTGAAAATGCTTTGAATTTTTTCAGAAGTTTATCTGTATCCAGTAGTAGAATTGAAAATAATTAGTATCAAAGAGTTGTTTGCCAGTGGCCTGATCAATTTGTCTGTTGGTTGTATTTCATCTTTATAGATCTACAGAGCTCATGCTGCTTTCCCAGACTTTTTCCGTAATTCAACAATCCGGTGGTGGAAGCAGGAATTGCTAGAACTCTACAACAATCCCACTGAGCCCCAGAAGAGCTTGAAGTTTGATGGAATGTGGATTGTAAGTGTGTGTGTGTGTGTTTGCATGTTTATGTGTGTGTGTGTTATGTATGAATGTGCGTACATAAACATGAACACGTTTCCTAAAGTACTATATATGTTTGCGTATAAATATGTGTAACTGTTCTGAAGTGGAGTGAATCAGTTAGAAAATGATCAAGACAGTCTGGGCACATTTTGTCCTGAAGCTGCCATTATCTATCAAGGCATTAAAAATTTATTTTTCTATCATACCTCCACCATTGCCTTATGCCTCAGGGAAGATGCCTAATGTAGATACATATCAGAGAATTTATCTTTTTTCACTGAAGTGAATTCAATATTTGCCTTGAGTATGTTTCACTCTCCATCATGACCTAAGAGAAATCAAGGCCCAGTTGTTCAAGGTGATGCCCTTTCTGATTAATCAATCTCCCCATATGTGATGAGTGTAACAGGTGTATCCATTTCTTTATTGTTTCCTAGCAGAAAGTAATGACAACATATTCATGTATGTATGTGATTCACATATACATCAAGATATGTTGTATATTTTCAGGATATGAATGAACCAGCAAGTTTTGTGAATGGGGCAGTTCCTCCAGGTTGCAGGAATACCACACTAAACCACCCTCCTTATATGCCCTGTAAGTATGTTTTCTACTGGGAGAATATTATCCAGATTCATGATGATCTGGGCTGAATATTTGCCTTGGTTCATTACTGGCAGCCTGGCATTGGCATGATAGTATCTCAAGGGAAAAGCCTATCAGCATTCTACATTGTCTTGGTTCATGTCCTGGGTGTGCATAGAGTATAGGCCAAATGCTTCAATACACATTGGCAAGCACTTTCACTTAGCCAGTCTCTAAGGTGCCTTCCAGTTGTCAATCCAATGGTCTGGCCATTGTGCTCAAAATTCATTTTTTCTGTTATCCATGACCTACTGAACACTGTAACCTGCTGTTCAAAGCTTAACACTTTGCAGCTTTAACTTGTTTATCTATCCCAAACTCCTACTGGAGCCTGTCTCATGACCTCAGCTACCCCCACCTCCCTCTTCACCATCAGATGTGATGTATTTGCCTTTATTGGGGACAAGAGGGGCTCTCAAGTCATTGCATCTCTTTTCTCAGATCTGGAGTCAAGAGACAGAGGTCTGAGCAGTAAGACCCTGTGCATGGAAAGTCAGCAGATCCTGCCTGATGGAAGCCCAGTGAGACATTATGATGTACACAATCTCTATGGCTGGTCCCAGACAAAGCCCACATATGAGTAAGTCCCTGTCTCTCCCCAGGCCCATAGAACAAGCGAACAGAATTGGAATTTTAAATCAATGACATTGCTGGCCCAATTCCAATCTTGAATTTCTTTTTTTGTGTTTGGGAAATACTTATTGATGAGAATTATTCTAAGTGACACATCATTAAGACAGTAAATTTATTGAAAATCTAAAGGAATGTATGCTCCTCTTCACACAGATATAAACACATTCACATAAACAAACCATTTTTGTTACTTGGTATTTGGAGTTATTGAACCTCTCAGTTTAATATTTTCCTGCACAAAATATGGATTGCTTTTAGAAGCCCATTTTCCTACCTTCTTCCCCAGTCACTGGCTAAGAACAGTCCTCAGCTCATGGGCTTCACTGTAAAGACTCTCTGAGAGGGAAAGTTCTCTGACCTTGCCCAGATAGTCTGTCATTTCTTATTTTTCTTCCCTAATCAGAGGTGTGCAAGAGGCCACAGGAGAGAGAGGAATCGTGATTGCTCGCTCAACATTCCCTTCTTCAGGAAAATGGGCAGGACACTGGCTGGGAGACAACACAGCAGCATGGGACCAGCTTTATAAATCCATCATTGGTATGTGCAGGGCTTTTCCTTAAGGGGAGAGGAATGCAGCCTATGTGCTCAGTAAGTCTGTAATTTTTCTGGATACTTGATGAAAATCAGTGAGGGCTCAGATCCCTGGCTAGTCAATTATGTTATTCCATATATTTCACTGAACTTCTCTCCATGCTGAGCTCTCTAAGTCAATGATCCTTGAAGGTCAGAGCCTGGTCTAACATGGGTATGTTTTTCATTGCAGGGATGATGGAATTCAGTCTCTTTGGAATATCCTATGTAAGTCTCACTCAAGTTTACTTCAACACTTTTAGACTGTTTCAGAAACCCAGAAAATCCTCATTCTGTATTTTCCCTTTTTGTCTCAGACAGGAGCTGATATTTGTGGGTTCTTTCAAGATGCTGAATATGAGATGTGTGCTCGCTGGACGCAACTGGGAGCCTTTTACCCTTTCTCTAGGAACCACAACACAATTGGGCGCAGGGTGAGATAGCAACTTGTGCCTCAGGCCTGCCCTTGTGACCCTCTGCTTCAATTCCTCCCCATGACTTAATGGAGCCCCCTTTCCTGGAAGCAACCTTAATGGTCATCTTTCCTTCTCTTCATGATGAACTACATGACTCACATTCCCATAGCCAGTGGAGTTTCCTAGAATATCTCACTTTGGCCATAATCTGAAGACAAAAAAGTATCTAGAGCAGAGATCTTTTTTCTTCTGACTGCAATTTTCCAAGTGCTGTCAGGAGGTTACAATGTCAAGGCCCCTCTAATATGCTCTTTGTTTGTCAGCCTCTGCAATGTAAGACTACTACAGAATAAATACACTTTTGGTCTGTGTTTCCCATGATATGTTGGAGTATCTGGTTTCACTATTTTCAGGATATATTAAGGTATAGCAAAGTAGTGAAAGAAAAATCAGATTATCTTCCCTTCCCAAGGTCAGGGGGGATGGCAGCCCAGATAATTAGGAAGCAAAGTTTCTGCAGATTTCCTGTGTAGCACAGGGCAACTCTCTGGGTATCTGGCCTATTTCCCAGTGAAGTCAGGTGAAGGATTGGATATGAGTATTCCCTCTTTCTATCTCTAGAGACAAGATCCTGTGGCTTGGAATTCCACCTTTGAGGATCTTTCCAGAAGTGTCCTTCAGACAAGATACACCCTGTTGCCTTACCTCTACACCCTGATGCACAAGGCCCATGTAGAAGGCAGCACTGTTGTCCGTCCCCTGCTTCATGAGTAAGTGCCCACTTGGTGTCTCTGGGTCCTATGTTGGATTACATTTTGAAATGCAGTAAAAAGTTTCTTATGTGTTGCCTCTTCCTGTTAGAGTGGCAGGTCCTTGAGAACAGAGCCTGTCTTGCTATTCTGTTTGTTTCCCCACTGCCTTGAGTCCATTGAGCACTTAGTCAGTATTTTTTCATTCATTGATTCATTCTAAGTGAGGTATATTCCTTGGGTATAGATGTACCCTATGGAAGCAAGCATGAGCTTTAGAGATAGAATATCTGTTGTTGTTGTTTATCTGAATTATGACCATGAGCAAGCCATATATTTTCTGTGAGGCTCAGGTTTTTTACCTGTAAATGTCCCTTTCTACTTCACAGGTTTACCGTGCGGAAAGCATTCTGCAAATCTTTAAGCTCTGTACAGATATATAGTTATTTTTAAGTTTTAGTCTTTTAAAAGATGAATATTATGTAGGGATGTTTGATAAGGCATAAGTCTTCTTTTTGGTGTAATGATATAATAAATTATGTTTTTTCTTTTTAAAGCATCAAATTGATTGTCCTTTTATGATGAATTGGCCAACATTAGTTTAAAACATTTCTTGAATTTCTATATAGTAGTAGGAGAAAATGCCCTTGGCTGGGAAATAAGGAAAAGTCACTTTGATATTTCAAATGCACCATGATGAATATCCTTACCTGTGCCTGATTTAATCTGATCTGGGGGAAGAAGGAATGCCTCAAAGGGGCAGAAGTTGGGCTTGTCTTGAGTGGAGCCTAAGGCCCTGGAGACCTATCAGAATCATGAAGTTAGGCTGATTTCTAAGGTGCCTTGGAGTTATAGCTTCAACGATGCAATTGCCCAAGAGAACATTATCCATATCACTGAATTGTGACACCACATCTCTCTGCTCAGGTTTGTGGAAGACAAAGAAACCTGGGATGTATTCCATCAATTTTTGTGGGGTCCAGCCTTCTTAGTCAGCCCTGTCCTGGAACCTGTGAGTATGGATTCTCCTGAGCCTGTATAAGATCCATTCTGAGATATAATATTGAGTAGTAGAAACAGGTCAGAGCTGGGCATTCTAGTTCTTGTGTTGGCATCAAAATGTTCTGCAGCTTAAAATCATTTTTGAGGTTTCAGTTTCCTTATCTGTAAAATGAATGCTAGCCCTACCTATCCCTCAGTGAGGGGATCATTGGAAGACAATCATGAAATAGTCAATCCATTGGATATTTGCTTTTGAATGCTCTTAAATGTAGTTGTTTTTAATAATGTTAATCCCGCTAGAAAATTTTGATGAATTTGTCCATGTATTTATTCCATTAAAAATACCTACCCAATTTATTGTAGAATACCTGGAGTGTGACTGCCTACTTCCCCAATGCCAGTTGGTATGATTATTACACGGTAAGTGTATTTGATTGGACATGAGAACTCATACACCCTCTGTTCAAAGTAGTGTGAAAGTTTTGAGTGTGCAATGGTATGTTGTAGTAAAGGTATCCCTCTGGAATATTGTCACAATCTGTGTAA
>JAQQSK010014731.1:0-11019 GCA_028658325.1 Potorous gilbertii | reverse complement strand
AATATAAATAAGGAGTTTTCAGACAAAGAAATCAAATCTATCTATAGTCATATGAAAAAATGCTCTAAATCACTATTGATTACAGAAACGCAAATTTAAACAACTCTGAGGTACCACCTCATACCTATTAGACTGGCTAACATGACAAGAAAGGGAAAATGGATGTTGGAGGAGATGTGGGAAAACTGAGACACTAATATCCTGTTGGTGAAGTTGTGAATTGATCCAACCATTCTGGAAAGTAATTTGGAACTATGCCCAAAGGGCTATAAAACTGTTCATATCCTTTGATTCAGCAATACCACTGCTAGGTCTATATCCCAAAGACATTCCCCCAAAAAGGGAAAAAAACCTATTTGTACACAAATCTTTATAGCAGCTCTTTTTGTGGTGGCTAAGAACTGGAAATCAAAGAGATGCCCATCAATTGGGGAATGGCTAAATAAGTTGTGATATATGATTACAATGGAATACTATTGGGCTATAAGAAATGACCAAGCAGGCCAGTTTCAGAAAAACCTGGAAAGATTTATATTGAACTGATGCAAAGTGAAGTGAACAGAACCAGGAGAATGTTGTACCTGGGAACAGCAATACTGTACAGTGCTCACTTAGTTATTCTCAGCAATGCAATGATCCAAGACAATTCCAAAGGACTTATGAAGAAGCAGACTATTCGCCTCCAGAGAAAGAACTGATACTGATTAAATACAGACTGAAGCATGCTATTTTTCACCTTCTTTCTTTCATTTTTTCCATTTACTCGAGTCTTCTTATACAAAATTGCTAATATGGAAATGCTTTACATGATTACACATGTATAACCTATATGTGATTGTTTACTATCTTGAGGTTAAGGGGAAGGATTTAATTTGGAAATCAAAACTTTAAATAGAGTTGTGAACTCTGCCACCCAACATGTACTTGCCTCCCCTCTGCCTCAAGGGACGGCACCATCTCCTCTCTCTCTTAAGGGTGTAAACCTGCCACTTCAAAGTTCGCCATGGATGATGATATGGCTCTTGTTGTTGACAATGGCTCTGGAATGTGCAAAGCTGACTTTGCAGGAGACGATGCCCCTCAGGCCATCTTCCCCTCCATTGTTGGGTACCCCAGACATCAGGGTGTGATGGTGGGTATGGGCCAGAAAGACAGCTATGTGAGGGGTGAGGTCCAGAGCAAGAGAGGTATTCTGACCCTGAAGTACCCCATCGAACATGGTATTGTCACCAACTGGGATGACATGGAGAAGATCTGGCATCATACTTTCTACAATAAGCTTCATGTGGCCCCTGAAGAACACTCTGTGCTGCTTACAGAAGCCCCCCTGAACCCCAAAGTCAACAGAGAAAAGATGACTCAGATCATGTTTATAAGACATTCAACACCCCAGCCATGTATGTTACCATCCAGACTGTGCTTTCCCTGTATGCCTCTGGTCATACCACTGGTATTGTGATGGACTCTGGTGATGGTGTGACCCACACTGCGCCTGTCTATGAAGGTTATGCCTTTCCTTATGCCATCCTCCATCTGGATCTGTCTGGCCATGATCTGACAGACTAGATCATGAAGATCCTGACCGAGAGAGGATACAGTTTCACTACCGCAGCTGAGAGGGAAATCATGCGTGACATCAAGGAAGGAGAAGCTGTGTTACACCGCTCTAGACTGTGAGTGGGAAATGGCTACTGCTGCATCTAGCTCCTCTCTGGAAAAGACCTATGAGTTTCCTGATGGTCAGGTTATCACCACTGGCAACAAGAGGTTCCGGTGCCCAGAAGGTCTCTTCCAGCCATCTTTCTTAGGTATGGAATCCTGTGGAACCCATGAAACTTCAACTCAATCATGAAGTGTGATGTGGATATCCGTAAGGATTTGTATGCCAATACCGTATTGTCTGGTGGTACCACCATGTACCCAGGCATTGCCGACAGGATGCAGAAGGAGATGACAGCCCTAGCTCCCAGCACAATGAAAATCAAGATCACTGCCCAACCTGAGTGCAAATACTCTGTCTGGATTGAAGGTTCCATCCTGGCGTCTCTTTACAGCTTCCAGCATATGTGGATCAGCAAACAGGAGTATGATGAATCTGGGCCTTCCATTGTCCACCACAAATGCTTCTAAATGGACTGTGAGTTTTTTTAATTTTTTTTTTTTTTGGTCAAAAGGGTGTGACATGATAATTGCCCCAAAAAAGAGATGAGATTGGCATGGCTTTATTTGTTTTTTTGGTGCTTGACTCAGGATTTACACACTGGAACGGCAAAGGTGATGAGCAGTCTAAGTATGTTGGAGGCAAACATCCCCAAAGTTCTACAGTGCATCTTCCGGACTCTTGATTGTACATTCGTGTTTTTTTTGAATAGTCATTCCAAATATTGTATAATGCATTGTTACAGAGTAATGAGCTTCATAAGAGGAGCTAAGTAACAAATCCAGATTGGGGGGGGAGGGGGAAGGTTCTAGTATTGCTCTACATATAAATTAATGTAATTCTTTTAAAAAACTTTTTATATCTTCCACCTTAATACTTGTTCCTTTTTTTAATTGTCAGTCATATTGAATGGCCCCCTAAATTCCCTCCCTGCCCCTAACATAGGTGTGAATGAAGACTTCACAGTCTCCCTTCAAGTTTTATGAGATTGGTGTCAGTACTTGGGGAGGGGAGGAGCTTTACCTGTATACTGACTTAAGACCAGTTCAAATAAAAGTGCACACTTAAAGAAAAAAAACTTTAAATAAAAATGTTTTAAAGTTGGGGAAAAAAAAACCAAACCATACAAATTTTAAAAAGCAGGGAGAGAATGGGGTAAATGAAGTGGGGGAGAGGAGTTAAGAATTCACTGTTGAGTTCTTAAGTCATTTGTTCCTGGTTCCCAAGGATGTGTAGTATTTAACATTCATATTTCCTTTATAGAGAAATAGCAATAAAATTTAAGTGAAAGATGTATTATCTCACAGAAATGTAGCTTTTAAAGCCAACTTCCATGACTAAAATTCTAGGAAGCACTGACTTCAGTCTTTCAAGGGGCATTTGATTTCAGAGTGTAATGTTGTGGGAGGTTGAAGAATTTTTTCCATCTACACTTCTCCCCCTTGCTCCACCACAGGGTTTTATTCAAGAAACACTTTCAAAAGATGGTGCTTTTGAAACTAGTAATAAAGATGGCTTATAAAAAAAAAAGATTTAGTATTCTAAAATCTACAATTCTAAGATTCTGTCACTGATTTGTGTGATTTCTCTGAGTGATTTATTTGGGCCATGAGCCTGTACCCATTTGCGTGGCTGCTTCAACACAGGGTTTAGGTCTCGAAGATTGATGCAAACTCCAACAGGTTAGAGATCAGGCACCATTGATTGACTACAGACTGTGTCTGTGTGGTTGTGTGAGCAGCTGGAAGGATGTTACCTTTGTGCCTGGGGTCCCCCAAATCTTGGCCATCTTCCAGGGGTACCAGCTGCTCTGAGAATGGCTGGGGAACCATGACCTGGGCCTCTAGATTTTCACTTCTTAATCTCCTGGAATGTCAGTAAGGTCCCAATTAAAGCCCTGAGCCCCCTGATCTTTGCCTTTTCCTAAGTCTGATTAGCTAGGCAGGTCTGAGCAATGTGATTCCCTGAAATTCCTAATTCCCTCTTTCTCGTGTCACTGGTTCAGTGACTACACATCCAATGGCCTCTGTTTGATCTCCCCCCTTTCCCCTTCCTTCACAGAGCAGCAGCACATGGCAGTAGAAGAGGATACTGCTGTACATCACACGACCCAGGTTTGACTTCTGTCTCTTCAATCTTATTAAGAGCTGACATTTAGGCTGACAACACAAAGTGAATTATGTACATTTTTCTCATTTGACCCTCATAATAAAC
This sequence comes from Potorous gilbertii, assembly GCA_028658325.1. Lineage (NCBI taxonomy): Eukaryota > Metazoa > Chordata > Mammalia > Diprotodontia > Potoroidae > Potorous > Potorous gilbertii. Next base: position 7,145 of record JAQQSK010014731.1, on the reverse strand, counting down.
CTGAGGGGAGGTACTCCTGTTATCTGCATTCTACAAATGAGGAAACTGAGTCACAGGCAGGTTAAATGACTTGTCCAGGCTCACCAAGCTAGTGAGTATATGGGATGGGGTTCAAACTCAGGTTGTCTTGACTCCCTGCCTAGGACTCTAACCACTCTACCTTCTTGGAAAGTTATTTACCCTTTCTGGGGCTGTGTTCTCATCTGTAAAATGAGGGGGATAGACAATTTACCTGAGCCTCCAAGGTTCTTTCCAGCCCCAAATCTAGGGTCCTATGAGATCATAATTTCCATATACTCCAGACCAGAGGTGATGAACTCAAATAGATATGAGGCCAACTGATCCTGTGGGCTGCATATTGACTTCGTTTTAAAATGTATTGTCTATGTTTGATTACATTTTATTTATTTTGTTAGGTACTTCCTAAGTGCATTTTAATTCTGGCTGCACTCAAGGAGTATTGTGGGCCAATTCTGTCCATATGTTTGACACTTCTGCCCCAGACCACACCAGTGAGTTTCCAGGCATTATTTGCAAGAGAAAGTTCCTCTTCAGGACCCCTCCAATGCTTCATCATGTCATGGACTTGATTCTGGGTTCTTGAATGTTCTACCAGCAGAGCCTTCCACCAGATGTGGTAAATCTTACTGAACTAGAAAGTCTTCAGGCATAAGCCCATGATGTCTAGAATATGAAGAGCAGCCTAGCTACATTTGAAGAGGTTAGCCAGTAGCTCTCAGAGAGTACTACTGTGTTATAGAGATGCTCCTATCTATATGTCAGTCAACAAGCATCTATTAAGGACCTACTATTTGCCAGGTATTATGCTAAGTGCTGGGGATAGAATTAAGGTATGTGCAACTCTTCTCATTTTGCAGATAAGGAAACAAGCCTACTTTAATCCAATGCTTAAATAAAACAGTCTATCTCCTGACTCCAGACACTAGCTGTCTCCTATGTCTAGAATAGTCTCCTTTATTATCTCTGCCTCCTGGTTTCCCTGACTTCCTTCAAGCCCCAGCTAATATCTCACCTCCAAGAAGTCTTTTACAGTAGCCCTTCACCCTAGTGCCTTCCTTTTATCCATTATTCCTATGCATAACTTGCTTGTACTCATTTGTTTACTTGTCTCCCCCATCAGACTGAGTTCCTAGAGAGCAAGGGTGGTCTTTTGCTTTTATTCCTATTCCTAGTGCTTAGTACAGTGTCTTGCAATTCAATTCAATAAACATTTGTTAAGCACCTACTATGTGTCAGTCAGTGGAGTTACAAAAAGAGGCAAAAGACAGCTCCAGCCCTCAGTCAGCTCACAGCAAGTGCTCTGTGGACTCAACTTAATGACTTGCCAGAGAGAATGTGACTTGCCCAAGATCACATTGGTACTAATTAACAGAGAAGGGTGCTCTCAGTAATGTGCTTTTCATGAGGAGTTTTTTAATCTTTGGCATTTCCCATCACCAGTGCAGAGGAACTGAGGTCAGAGGCCGTGCCACTTCTTTCCTGTGATGCCTCTAGAGGCTGCCACTGGAATTCAACTGCCTTCTATGTGGTTGATCCCGTGCTGAGTGCTCAAGAGACTGATAAAAAACGGCCAACCTCCTACCCTAGCCAATCAATCAACAAGCATTTCTTAAGCACCTACTATGTGCTGGGCTCTAGGGATATATTAAGACAAAAAACGAAAAAGAATCAATAGGGAAATTATGAAGTTTACATCAATAAGTAATATAGTATGAGATAGGGGAGATAAAACTGAACTAAATGATAAGTCTTTGTGAAAAGGATCTTGGAGTCTTGGTGAGTTGCTAACTCAGTAAGAGTAAACAGTACAACAAGGCAAAGCAAAAAAAAGCAGAGTGATATTAGGCTACATTACAGAATAAAAGAATTCTAATTTATCCTGTAAAGAACCCCATCAACTGCTTAAAGATTGCCAGTAAGAGAAACCTACCCCCTTTAGAAGAGGCAGCTCTGTAATGAAGTGGATAGAGTGCTGGGCCTGAAGTTCAAATCCAACCTCAGTCACTTATTAGCTGTGTGACCCTGAGCAAGTCACTTAACCCCTGTCTGCCTGAGTTTCCTCAACTATAAAATGGAATCATAATAGTACTGGGGTTGTTCAGATATACTTGTAACTGTCCAACTCTTCATGATTCCATTTGAGGTTTTCTTGGCAAAGATACTAGAGTGATTTGTCATTTCCTTCTCCAGGCATTTTTATGAATGAGGAAACTGATGCAAACAGGGTTAAATGACTTGCTCAGGGTCACCTGGTTAGTAAGTGTCTGACATGGGATTTGAACTCAGATATTCCTGACTCCAGGCCTGACTCTATCCACGGAACCGCCTAGCTGCCATATATTTATCAAGCACTATAGAAATGCTAGCTGTGATAGCTTAAGTGGCCCATTCCATTTTGGACGGTTCTAGCAGGTAGAAAGTCTTCATGAAGACATAGTAGAGTCCCTGGGTCCAGACTGAGGGAGAAGCCTATCCATCCCTCTGTCCTCTGTCCTGGTCAGAACCCATCCATCAGGCATGCCGGATTCAGCAGTAGATGTGACATTTTGGGAAGGGCGTTGAGAAGCTGGAGAGGGCTCAAAAGAGAATCACCACTTTGGTGACAGGATTAGAGACCACATCCCAGGAAGATCAATGGAAGGAACTGGGGCTATTTAGCCTGAAGAAGAGAAGGCAGGGTAGAGTGGGAGGGGACAGAAGGAGATAATCCCTATCCTTGAGTATTCAAAGTCCTGGGGAGTAGAAAAGGGATCTGACTTCTATTTGGCCCTAGAGAGCAGGACAAGGAACACTGAATAGAAGTTGTAGAAAGGGAGACTGAGACTTTTGAAATAAGGAGACCTTTCTAACATCTATTACTACTCAGAAATGGAGTGGGTTACTCCAGGAGGTAATGAGTTCCCGGTCAAAATGAGTCTTCAAGTCAAGGATGGATGACCTCTGCATGTCAGGGGTGTTAAAGATGATTCCTTTCTAGATTTGCAGTGGAGATGACACTCCTTGGGACCCTCCTTACTAGCCCTGAGATTCTCGAATGTAAGAGAGAATGTAATGGGGTACAGGAGAGATATAAATTAAGTTCTCTAAAAAATTCTCCAGCTAGATTGCTTTCTGCTTTGGGGGAAGGGTGAGATATCAAGGGATTCTTCATCAGGGAGGAACCCCTCAAAAATAAGGAGAGAGTGAATACACAGAAGTGGAAGATAGAAGAGAAGATGGGGGGTTGCCAATAGCATCTTTGGGATTCAGAAGAAATGTGTGTGGAATAGGGCAGAAAGAAAGAGTGGCAGGCTATGACCAGACTGGGGAGGGCCTCAAATGCCAGGCAGAAGTGTTTGTAAGAATCAGGACCTCCATCATTTTACCTCAAAGTACAATATGAAGAAATGTTTTGGTGCCTATCCATCTTGGACAAACTCTTCTTTTTACTTTATTGTTTCAGTCTTAAAAACACACACACACACACACACACACACAAAAAAAAAAAAACCCAGCACCTACCAGCATTTCTTTAGCCCCCCACAGGCTCCTGTTCTGATGGCTCTCACAGGTCTTAAGCGTTAACCTGGCAAGAGCCCTGGACCAACTGTTGCCAGTTATTAATATACCCTCCATCCTCTGCATTTGCAGGCATTTTTCAGCCCATGCAGTGAGCAGGACGTGGACAGCGGGGTTCAGAGCTGAAAAATCTGAATTCATTTCCCCATGTGGGGTGAGGTCTCTCTCTCTCTTGATGCCAAGGACTCGGTAAGCAATTCAGTGCCTCTGCATGGGAATTAACAGAGCTGAAGGAAGTCACTACAGGAGATGGGTTTGGGTAGCAGAGGGCCCTCTCAACAACATGATGAAGCTGGCCCACTGGGTGGTCCAGGCAGGAGGGGGGACTTGGAAATACACTGCCTGGAGGAATCCCCAGGGCATCAGATGGAGCTACGGCTGCAGAGCGGAAAAATTATGTAAAATGCACCACTCGGCTGACTTGGAAATGCTTCAGAAAAGCAATGAGGGAAGAAACTTTGATTACTGTGGCACCAGAAGTGAAAACCCCCATAGATGTTTGGCAGCTTGGGTACAGCAGTGAGTTTTTAAGAATAACTTGAAGTATGGTCAGTATGACCTGTTAACCCATTTTCCCTACCACCCTAGCAGCATGGACTGGTGGACTTAGAACCCAAGATAACCCTAGAGGTTATATATTCCAGCCTTTTACAGGAGAGGAAATTGAGATCCAGAATGGGGGAGTGGATTGCCTGGCATTTCTCACCTAATAAGTGTCTGATCTGATTTCAAGTCTTCCAGGTCTTCCTGATTTCAAGTTCAAAGTTCTATCATTCTCTACAGTTGCTGCTTTTCAGCTGGATAGCCCTGGGAAAATATAGTACCCACATCTGTAAAAGGACAATAAAGTATTTCACATTGAATGAATATATATCTAGCTAACATTTATACAGCTCACAAGCTATCTCATTTGACCCTCACGACAACCCTATTAGTTAGGTAAGGGTTATTTCCATTTTACAGATGAATGTGGAGTAACAGGGTGCCTTTTAAAAAGTGCTGGGGCTAAAACACATGGAATATGGCAGATTGAAAGGACTTCAGAGTTCATCTCAGTCTAAGCCCCTCGTTCCTAAAACCCAACTCTGACTTTGGTATCCCACCACCCCTGCCCAAGACATTTCAATGGTTCTCTATTATTTTTAAGAGAAAACAAACTGCTCTAATTGGCCTTGAAAGCCTTTCACAAAGGGAGGCCAGGTGTGGTGAGAAAAGCATGGGATTTAATCAGAGAATCAGCTCTGCCACTGTCTAACCTGGATCACTTGGGTCGAGTAATGGAACCTACCTCAGTCTCAGTTTCCTAATCTGTAAAATGAGGGGGTTAGACAAGATGGATTCTAAAGTCTCTTCTAGCTCTAAATCTATACTCCTATGGTGATCTGACTCCACCTTGTCTTTCCAGACTAATTATACATCATTATTTCCCCTCTACTCCCTTTACATTCCAGCCAAATTGTCCCCAGTGTATGACATTCTATCTCTCACCATGCACAGGATGCACTTTCTTGCTGTGAAGTCATTTCAGTCATGTCCAACTCTTCGTGACCCCATTTGGAGTTTTCTTGGCTGAGATACTGGAGGGGTTCACATTTTCTTCTCCAATTCATTTTATCGATGAGATAATTGAGGCAAAGTTAAGTGACATGCTCAGGGTCACACAGTGAGTGTCCGAGTCCGGATTTGAGCTCAGGTCTTCCTGACTCCAGGTCCTCCTCCCTACCCTCTGTATCCCCTAGCTGCCCTTCTTATCTCTACCCCTTAGAATCCTTAGCACTTTCAAGACTCAACCCAAGAGCTTCATCCTACTTTTCATTTCCTCTCAATTGTTAGTATCTCCACCAACCCCCAATGAGATTCTTTGTATATAGTTTGTGAATATTTATGTTTATATGTTATTTTCCTCAGCAGAATATTAGCTCCTAGAGGACAAAGGCTGTTTCTTTGTATCTCTAGAGCCTAGAACAGTTCTTGGCACATAGTAGGTGCCTAATAATTACTTATTGAATTGAATTTTACAGAACAGACAGGTTCAGAAAGGAGAAGCATTTTGCCTGTGGTCCCACAGTAATTATCAGGGTCAGGTTTGAAACCAGGTCTTTTGGTTCCAAGTCCAATGCCCTTGCCCCTGGAGCAGAAGACCTGTGTTTAAGATCTTATTACCTGTGCAACCCTGGGCAGCCACCTCCCCAGCCTCAGCCTTGATCTCCATGTCTTCCAATGACAAAGTTCATGGAAGAAAAATGGCTACCAAACCTTAAAAACACTACAGAATGATAGTTGTGCCGCCTCCCTTAGATCCAGTCTGTGGGGAAAGCTCTTCGTGTTCCTGTTTAAAGCAATACAGGATATAAAGGATGCTGTGTGACTCTGCTCAGCTCACTTTACCTCTCTGATTCACCTTGTTTGTCTCTCTTGTAAAATGAGGACATGACCCCCTCATCCTCATTTAGAGGAACTCAATGAATAAACCTTAAAGGACCAAGAAAAAAATGGGTATTCTTAGTGGTTTGTGCTTAAAAGACCTCACCTAGAACTGGTGTGATCAGAAAAGGAGGCAGCCCGGAGTAAAGTAAGACCTTTCCTGTGTTTGACCCTTTGTCAGCTGAATGCTTGCATGGGAGCCAATGGTCTTTTCCTCTTTTTGTGGAGAAGTAAATTTCACTGCTCCCCGGGAAATTCTAGGTGGGGACACTAGCCAAAAGAGTGACGTATTAGAAGCCCCTAAGATTGAAGCTAGTCTGTATAGCTTTCAGTTCCGGGTCACAGGTCACATTTGCTAACTAAAGTCTGAATTTCCTTGTGCAAAACTAATTGCCAGCTGCAGGTGGCCTGAATTTGCTTATATTAAAGTGCCCTGTTTTTTGCTAAGGGCATGCACTTCTGCTCCCCTCTAAATCGCCTTCAAAACCCTTTCATGACCCTTCAAATTGGCTGGTGTCTCAGCCGCCGTCTCTCCTGAAACCCTCTAATGGCTTCGAGTAACCCCACAGCCCATTAATAAAACACGGGCCCTTGTGCTTGCCTTGCCCCCCTTCTTACCCAATAGAGGTAGAGGAAGTGCAGCCTACTGATGATGGATGAGGATGGCTCTGGAAGAGATGCCTGGCTTTCCCCCAGCCGTGATCAATGATTCATGGCCAAGTGGAGTAATTGCCTCTCAAGCTAGTCTTTCCTTGGATGCATCTGACAGTGGGGCAGGGGAAGGAGGGGAAAGAAGGAAGGGGGAGAAGAAGAGTCAGTCCCAGAAGATTTGGGATCCTCTGCCCCGTATTACATTGATGGACAGAGAAATCTCTCCCCACCCCCACTGGTGATCCCCATTGGTGATCTATCATTTTATCCCACCCAGGACACCATCTTTGCACGAAAAAGGACTAGAAGCATAGAATGGGTGTGGAATCGATTTGTTGGCCAGAAGGTGGTGAAAGAGAAAATGGTTAGTTGTAATGGACCCACATGTTCACACAAAATTCCCAGTAGGGTTTACTGATGGAAAAGCTGGAATACGGCCAGAACCTCATATTTCCCTCCTTGATTAGAGGAGAGGGGGCACAGGTTCTGAT
>JAQQSK010014730.1:0-11019 GCA_028658325.1 Potorous gilbertii | reverse complement strand
TCTGTGGGTGGAGGGACCTTCACGGCCGCCGGAGATTCTGTCCCTGAAGCCTGCTTGGATCTGCTCCTCTCGGTGCCCCACGGCCAGGGAAGGGCTAGGCTCCTCTCTCGTCCAGTGCACGATGAATCCTTGGGATTGGTTTTTCAGGGCTCTCTGGAATGGAAATCTCCTTCACTCCCTTGCTGTGTGGCTTCCACTGCTCCAGAATTTGTTGGGAGTTCTTTTTTACAGGAAATTCATGGACTCTCAGTTTGGAGTTAGCATATGTGAATCTTTCTACTCCACCGTCTTGGCTCCTCCCCCCTTGGTTGTACTTTCTAAAAACTATGCACTACAATAATTGATGAAGTGAAGCAAATATAGAGGACAACTATAGCTAAGTATAAATATAGGGAACAGACCCATCCAGTAAAATCATGCTTCTTCTTACTGCAGGACCTCAATGTCCTTTTGTTCCAAGGTTCTCTGGATTTTCTCCTGTCTATAGGTCAAATAATGATTGCTGTGGGTAGATGGGCCTGGAACCCATGGTCACCTAACTTCTGTACTTCCAGGAGTCATATTCTTTGTAATATTCTTCCCTCCAGGTACCAATATTCTGTGTCAGTAACTGACCGAAGATCTTGTGTCTCTGTTTTCTCAGTTTTGTCCTGTACATTCTAAATCTGAAGAATTCTTGAATTACTCAAGTCTTGGATGGGTGTCTCCTATTAAGTGGGCAAGGAGCTCTAATTCAAAGTATTGTAACTTCTTGATCAAGGAGTTGTGTTATTTTGAAAAACCAGCCGTCTCAATGTAGTGAAAAATTACCAGAAAACAAGAATTTATTCATTTGTGCAATTGACAAGACTTTCATGTGATAATTGTTTGATCAATGTAAATTAGGAATCCTACCCAGTCTTAGTATTACCATATTTAAATGTCAACAAATAATGAATCCCTTCAGACATGCATTTAAAGTTAGGTGTTGTAAAGTGGAAAAACAGCATCTACCTCAAAATGAAAAAAAAAATCAAATGATACACCAAAATTTAGATTACCTTTAGAGGCAAACCAGAAAAATTAAAGTTCTAAAAAAATTAATTAATAAAACATGATCAAAATCATATTGGCACATTAAAATTGTGGCTATGGAAGAGAGAGATAAAATTTTTTAGACCAGCTTTGGAGGTCCCAAATATTTTGTGCCTAAATTTATTTCCTATCATATGATGTCTATTAATTTAAAACATTTAAAATTGAATTAGCTTTGCTGAACATGGGTCTATTCACTATGTCGCTAGAGAATCCATATCATAAACACACATTTGCTGTGTTATAATATTGGAGTTTAGCAAAAGTACTCTAGGAACTCAATGAGATACAGCATTTTAAACTACTTCTGAGGGAAGCATTATTTAAAAAAAAAAAACTAAGAATTGTAATCCTTAGATTTTACTAGAGCTTTCCTAAAGAGGTAGGTTTGTGTGTGTTTGGGTTTGAGGGGGGAGCAGCTGTGATTAGCACACCAATTGTTTGATTTCAACGGACTGTTAGTGAACCAAATGTACTCCTTTAGAATGTGCCCTGTTTTGTCCCATTTCTCATCTATTTAGGATAAGAAGGAATAAATAAAGAAAGGAGAAAATGAAATTGTCCCTTTACCTTTCTATGGTTTACTCAACATTTGTATATTTCAGTAATTCTATAGAGAAATTTACTAAAGCTAATCATTGAGTGATTTGTCTTAAAAAAAAATTTTAATATAGATACCTCAAGTGAAAAAAAAGAGAACTGAGAGTTAAGGGGACTACAAAGAAAAGAATATTTCCTGATCCATCAAAATTTACTTCAATTCATAAAACCACAGAAATCTAGACATGGAGTGGATATTGAAGTTTTAGGCTATGCCATACCTGATTTTTTTTTCTTCAAAATAAGTCTGAGAAGTAGTCAACAAACCTTTGTCTGAAGATCTGCTATCTATAGTATGTTGGGGGTTATCAGCCCTCTGTATACTCTCATGGCTAGACTATATATGAGATTCTGTAGCTGGTTCTTGATACCACATTTTAGAATGGATTGTGATAAATTTGAGAGCATTAAAAAGAAATATGAAGAATCTTTAGACTATGCCACATGATTATGAGCAAAAAGATTTGGAGATGTTTTAGGCAGAGGAAGAGAAGGCAGAAGGAAGGATAAAGAGAAGTCCACTAACTTGAAATACTTTAAAGGTTTCGATATGGAGGAGAGATTACAATTATTTGACTCTTCATGGCAGATTCTAAAATTAGAACCAATATGTGGAAGGAGGAAAGAGAAAAAAGTGAATTGAAAGCAGAAAAACCTTGTAATCATTAGGTTATTCAGAATTGGAATGGGCTACTTAACAAGGTGGTATGTTCCCCCCACCATAGCAGGTCTTCATATAAGGTTTCATGATTACCTTACTTATTTTTGTACGTAACATTCAGTTATTTCAGTGATGTCTGTCTTTCCATGACCTCATTGGGCACTTTTTTTAAATTTTTATTTTATTTGTTTTCAGTGTTCTACAATCACTTTCATATATCTTAGATATTTTTCCCTCCCTCCTCCTCCTTCCCCCCTACCTTCAAACTCCCTCCCTGAGATGGTTTACCATTTTATATAGGTTCTACAAATGCATTTCTATTAAATACATTTTCATCTAAGTCAAGTTGCACAGAAGAATTAAAATGAATGGAAGAAATCAAAAAACAAAACAAAATATAATACAAAAGAAAATGATCAACTTCTTTCTGCGATCAAATTCCACAGTTCATTCTTTGGATGTGGAAGGCATTTTGCCTTAAGAAACCATTGGGAACTGCATTGAAGTACTAAGTCTACCAGAAAAATTCATCTCACACTGTTGTTTTTGCTGTATATGGAGTTCTCCTGGTTCTAGCCCTTTCAATCAGCATCACTTCATATAAGTCTTTCCAGGCCTCTCTGAAATCTTCCTGTCCATCAAATAGTATTCCAGTTTTTGACCACCACAAAGAGAGTTACTATAAATATGTTTATGCCTGTGGGACTCTTTCTCATGTTTATGATCTCTTGGGAATACAGTCCTAGAAGCAGTACAGATGGGTAAAAGGATATGCACCTTTTTGTAGCCCTCTGGGCATAGTTCCAAATTGCTCTCCAGAATGGTTCGATCAGCTCATAGCTCTACCAACAATGAATTAGTGTTCCAACTCTCTCACATCTTCTCCAACATTTATTATCTTCCGGTTTTGTCATGTTAACCAATCTGATAGATGTGATGTAGTATCTCAGAGTTGTTTTGATTTTCATATCTCTAATCAATAGTGATTTAGAGCATTTTTTTCTTACGACTATAGATAGTTTCAATTCCTTCCTCTGCAAACTGACTGTTCGTATCCTTTGACGATTTATCAATTGGGCAATGACTTATTTTTTTGTACATTTGACTCAGTTCTCTATATATTTTAGAAATGAGACCTTTATGACAGATACTAGTTGCAAAAATTCTTTCCCGGTATTCTGCTTCCCTCCTAATCCTGGTTGCATTGGGTTTGCTTGTGCAAAAATTTTTCAATTCAGTGTAATCAAAATTACACACTTTGTATTTCATAATGCTTTCCATCTCTTGTTCTGTCAAAAACTCCTTCCATTCTCCATAAATCTGAAAAATACACTATTCCTTGATCCACTAATTTGTTTATAGTATCAATATTTGTACCTAGATCATGTACACATTTGGACTTGTGTATGATTTCAGGTATTGGTCTATGCCTAGTTTCCACCACATTGTTATCCAATCTTCCTGGCAATTTTTGTTGAACAGTGAGTTCTTATCTCAGAAGCTGAACTCCTTGCATTTATCAAACAGTAGATTGCTATATTCATTGACTACTGTGTCTTGGGTACCTAAACTATTACACTGATCTAATGTTCTGTTTCTTAGCTGGTATCAAGTGGCCTTAATAATTGCTACTTTACAACACAATTTGAGATCTGGTAGAGCTAGGTCACCTTCCCTAGCATTTCTTTTCATTAGTCCTTTGCTATTCTCAACCTTTTGTTCTTCCAGATGAGTTTTAATATTAGTTTTTTCTAGCTCTAGAAAATTATTATCTGATAGTTTGATTGGTATGGCACTGAATAAGTCAATTAATTTAGGTAGAATTGTCATTTTTATTATATTGGCTTGGCCTATCCATGAGCAACTGATGTTTTTTCACTTACTTAGATCTGACTTTAATTGTGCAAAGTGTTTTGTAATTGTGTTCATATAGTTCCAGGGGTTGTTTTGGAAGGTACTTGACTCCCAAATATTTTATAGTGTCTATCGTAGCTTTAAATGGGATTTCTCTTTCTATCTCTGGCTGTTGGGCTTTGTTAATAATACATAGAAATGAAGATTTGTCTGTGTTTATTTTGTAGCCTGCAACTTTGCTAAAGTTGTTTGTTATTTCAAGTAATTTTTTACTTGATTCTCTGGAATTCTCTATGTATGTCATCATATCATCTGCAAAGAGGGATAACTTAGTTTCTTCTTTATCTATTGTAATTCCTTCAATTTCTTTTTTTTTTTCTTATTACTACAGCTTACTGGGCACTTCCTTGTCAAAGCTATTGGAGTGGTTTGTTATTCTTTCTCCAGCTCATTTTAGAGATGAGGAAATTGAGGGAAACAAGGTTAATTGACTTCTTCAGGGTCACACATCTAGAAATTGTCTGAGGTTAAATTTGAACTCAATTCTTCCTTGCTTCTGGCCTTACCCTCTTTCCACTGTGCCACCTAGCCACAACCATGACCCCCGCCTCACACCACGATTATTTTATTAGCATGCTTTAAATGGGATTCTGATGTAAATACTGAAAGGAATAGAAGATTTTTCGGATCCCTGTCAATGAAGAATATCACTAATTCTGTAATTTCCCCACTATTATTACATGAATATTTAATGTCATAATGGACATCTTATGATGAATTAAATAGATATTGTCTTCCAACACTCAGATATTTTTGATTTCTAACATTCAGAGACTTTTTATGTATAAACAGAGTCATCATTAAGTAGTTATACTAGAGAATAGATGATGGAGGGACAATCCCTCATATTAAAGCAATATGCTTTATATAGTTATAACATCAAGACAAGGATTTTTGAATGAATATCTTCCAGAAAGATGGTTAGGTGTGCTATATTCTCCCCTTATTTAGAATTTAATAATTTTTAACATTCACTTACAAAAAAAAATCTCTCCTGACCTCCAACCCTCCCCCATCCATTAAGAAGACAGGCAATGTGATATCAATTATGAATGTGAAATTATGAACAACATATTTCCATGTTAGCATATCCCAAAAATAAATAAAATGGAGAAAGTGAAAAAATTATATTTATTTGCACTGAATTCATCAATTCTCTCTTTGGAGTGGGATAGTATGTTTTAATCGCGAGTCTTTTGGAATTTCCATGGATCAGAGTAGCCAAGTCTTTCACAGTTTATTGTCATCACAGCATTGCTGTTTCTGTGCACATTGATTTCCTGGTTCTTCTCACTTCACTTTGCATCAGTCTATACAGATTTTGCCATTCCCTCCTCCCCTGAAACCACCCCCTCTTGTCATTTGTTATAACATAATAGTACTACATCAAAATCATATGCCACAGCTTTCACAGATATTCCTCAGTGATGCACATTCCATCAATTTCCAATCTCTTCCACCACAAAAAGTTACTTTATATGTATGTATGCATGCATGTAAATAAATATGCCATTTTTTCTTTGATATCTTTGAGGTACATAGCTAGTAGTGGTACTGATGGTTCAAAGGGTAGGAATATATAGATAGGTCCTTGGGCATAGTTCGAAATTCTTATCCAGAATGGTTGGATAAGTTCACAATTTCATCAATACAACATTCATATTTGTATTTTTTCAAATTCCCTCCCTCCAATATTTTGACTTTTCAATGAATTTGATTTAATTCTGTTTATATTTGAGAATTGAAGTGTGAAGTTTCCTCAGAGAAACTTATATTGCCCCCACCCCACCCCAGTTTCCTGCTTTTCCTCTAATCTTGACTTTGGTTTTCTGTGTGCAAAATCCTTTTAAATTAATGCAAACAGTAGGTCAATTATTAATAATATCAACAGAGCACACAAAACATTCTAACAAAATTTTCTCTGAAGAATTTATGATAATCAATTTGTTCTGGCTGATTTAATATTTTTTCCTTTGTGAATTAAATAAGATTTAGAAGATTATTTTGAAACCCACAAAGAAATCTGTTGCTGCCTATATTACATTTTCACTCTTATATCTACAGATCCTTTCTGAATAATTAGGACTTAATGCTATAGATATTGAAGGAGATTTTAAGATATTTTCAAACTGGAATTTCAGGTGTAATAGAAAAACTCTTCTTTGTGTTTACAATAAATGCCTTATATGTAGATATCCAAAACAATTATTAGAGGGAATGAAGCTGTGTCACAAGGAATTATGGTAAAAAAAAATGCATTCATTACATTTACCCAATTGCTTAGTTTTTGCATATAATGTCAGTTTCACATTTTCCTTTGATTTCTATAGAATGGGGAGATTTCAAATTGATGTAATTATTAAAAGGTGCTGAAAATGAATTATGAAGTTAAAGTAGAGATGAACTCTAAAGTACTCATTTGAAATGAATTATCCACTATGTGGGCAGAAGAAGAAAAAATCATAGGTTGAAATGAAATATTTTAAATATATTTTATAGATTCTACTTAAAAGTTCAAACTAATATGAGATTGTTTTTAAAGCTAATTAAGGTTTTTGTTTGTAAAGGCTATAATGATATGAAAATAATGAGAGCTATAGTTTGTCAACTGAAAGGAATTCTTTGACAAAAGCTTTTGTTTTTCAAATCCTTTATAGAAATTTGTAAAAAAAAATGAATAATTATTTCCCACTGTTAAATGAGATGAACAGAAAATTTCCCTCTATATTTTCTGTTGTTGAAGCCAAAAGCATACATTTGTTCAGAAAAAGAAAAGCTTTAGAGAAAAAATATTGGGGGAATTTTAAGCTCTTAAATGGGTTAGCTCACTTGTGCTAAAAGATGATTGTTACTTATAAATGATCTCATTAGATAGTTTCTAGGTTTAGTGAATGATCCTAATTGATTTAAATACTAATATTCTTTTTTCATGTTCTTTAATTTTTATTTATTTTTCCATTCCTATTCATAATTGTTTTCCTTCTTTCTTGTTATCTCTGGGTTTTGAAGTCTAGGGGTAGAACAATCTCAGAAATGTATTGAGGGATGAGGAAAAGTAGTAGTTGTCAGAACAAACAAATGTACTGAAAATTTATCCTGAGGGAAAGATAGTTCCAAAAAGATCTTCCACCAGCCTAAATACAAATTTATAGTTAAAGAGCAGAGAAAATGGTGTCCAGTTGGTGTTAATATAATCAAATCTCTCTCCATTCCTTGATCCATCTCATCTGCAGGTATAGGAATCAAACATGGCAAACATCTTTAATAAACTTACTTGTTCTATCTGATTCAGATATCATTTGATGATGGTAATTAATCATAATTCCTACCATCTTTAGCAGAGGAAGATGTGTCAAGAGAGAATTACTGATATTCTCGATGAGTCAGGAAGAAATTCAAGAGTGTTACATCTGGAATTGGTCATGACATCTGGGTTCAAATCCTTTTTCTGCTATTAACCTACTTGCACAGCTTTGGAAAGTTGACTTAACTGTTTTTTGCCCTAAGTTCTTCATCTGTAAAATAAGGAGCTGAAATTTATCTATCTCTAATATCTGTTCAAGCTCTAAATCTATGATTCTCTTAAGGAAAATATTCCCCACACACACAAAAAAATAATAACCCATGTATTATTAAGATGCTAAGATAAAGAACATTCAGGTGGAATAGTTGAGACAAATTGTCAAATTTTCCATTTTATTTCATATACTTTAAAGGTGAACGAATTCTTTCCTAAAATTAAGATTGAAAATGTTCTAATTTTTTTATGTTAAACTTAGTTAGCTCATTTGTTTTCTACCATGTGCATTGTGGAAAGTCAATAAAATAAGCAGTTTGTGACTTTATTTTGACATTCTTTGGTTATAACTCACTCATTATGTGCCTAGCCCATCTTACTTTTCATGCTTATATTTTGAAATGTATTTTGAAATTTTGGAGGGTTTGAATAAATATTCATTGAACATCTATTCTGG
The DNA here is from genome assembly GCA_028658325.1 of Potorous gilbertii. Taxonomy (NCBI): domain Eukaryota; kingdom Metazoa; phylum Chordata; class Mammalia; order Diprotodontia; family Potoroidae; genus Potorous; species Potorous gilbertii. The sequence goes on along the minus strand of JAQQSK010014730.1, from coordinate 2,796 downwards.
GTAATTAGATAATACAGCAGTAACTTACAAAGTAAGTACCTATAGGATGTAATCAATTAATATTCATTCAGTCAATGAACAATTTCATGCTCCTGTGTACTTTTTTATCCATAACTATAAATAAAGTGATATTTATAAAGTCACTGTCAAAATACAGATTTTAATGATGAAAATTGATCAGTAGATTAAAGTGATGGGAAAAAAATATCCATGGCATTAGAACTTTGATGCATGGGAAATAAATCCACAATATCAGTAGCATAACTTCAGAAAAAAATTTATAAAATATGTAGTGCCATCGTTGATCACATCCTTAAAAGTTTAATATGTTTTTCTTTTGTAAAATAATTAATTCTTGGAAAAATATCTTCATGTAAAACATTTTCTTATTAGCCATGTTGCAGAAAAGAAAGAAAAATAAAATGAAAAATAATATGCTCCAATTTGTATTCAGGATTTATTGGTTCTCTCTCTAGAAGAAGACAGAATTTTCCCTCATCAGTTCTTTGTAATTGTTGTGGTTTATTGTATTGATCAGAATAGCTAAGTCTTTCAATTTGTCACCCTTATGTATTACTGTTACCGTGTACAATGTTTTTCTTGTTCTGTTCAATTCGTCTTTCATCATTTTATTTAATTCTTCCCAAGTTTTTCTAAAAGCATCCTACTTGTCATTTCTTATTACATAATAGTATTCCATCACAATCATATAACACATCTTGTTAAGTCATTCATCAATTGATCAGCATTTCCTTAATTTCCAATTCTTTGCTACTACAAAGAGTTGCTTTAAATATTTTTGTACAAATAGGTCCCTCAACCCCTCCTTTTCTTTGATCTCTTCAGGATACAGACCTAGTAGTGGCATTATTTAGTTAAAAGGTTACATGTGATTTTGTAGCCCCTCGGATATAATTCTAAATTGTTCTCTGGAAGGTTGGATCAGATCACAAGTTCACCTACAGTGCATTAGTGTCTCAATTTCTCCATAACCCCTCTAGCATTTATTGTTGTCCTTTTGGGTCATGTAAGCCAATCTGATAGATGTGAGATGGAGCTTCAGAGTTGTTTTAATTTGTATTTCTGTAATAAATGGTGACTTAGAATACTTTTGTCATTCCCATTGATAGCTCTGATTCCTTCTTCTGAAGAATGCCTGCTCATATCCTTTGACCATTTAGTAATTGAGGAATGATTTCGTTTGTTGTTTTTAAAATAAATTTGGCTCCTTATCTATTTAAAAAATGAAGACAGTGTAAGAGAAATTTGCTGGAAAAAAATTCCCAGTTTCCTGCTTTCCTACTAATTTGGGCTGCATTGGTTATGTATATGAAAAAAAGGTAACTTAATTTCATTCTATCAAAGTTATCATTTTTACCTCCCATGATGCTCTTCATCTCTTGTTTGATCATAGAGTCTTACCTTGTCAATAGACTTGACAGGTCAATGTTATATGCTACTCTGATTTTCTTATTATATGAAGTTTTGTATCTAAATCCTGTATGTATTTTGACTTTATGTTAGTAGACGCTGTGAAACATTGATCTATACCTAGTTCTACCAAATTGCTTTTCAGATTAGAAATAGGTTTTTTTTCTTTCGGATGGTGAATTTTGCCATGAAGCTCAGATGCTGGGTTTTGTCATTAACACTATTTTGTTATGGTCACTAATTTACAAAGATTTTCTTCCTTGTCTTACCTCTAAGGTTTGGATAGATCAGTTATAGTACACCCAAAGTGTCCAACATACAATGTGACCTTCAAGAGTTTTGACTTTATTGCCTTAATTGGATGATTTTCAACAAGTCAGCATTAGTACTATGCGGTTAAGAATATTACCTAGAGGGGGGTGGACCCAAGTTGGCAGAGTAGAAAGACTCATATATGCTAGCTCCAAACACACAGCCCATGGATCTCCTGAAAAAAGAACTCCCAACAAATTTAGTAACAGTGGAGCCACGCAGCAATGGGGTGAAGGAGATTTCCGTTCCAGAGAGCCCTAAAAAACTGATCCCAAAGGTCCATCACGCACCCCATGGGAGTGGAGTCCAGCCCTGCCCTGCCCTGGCCACGTGACATGGAAAGGAGCAAGCAGATCCAAGCAGGCTTCAGGGACAGAATCTCCAGTGGCTGCAAAGGTCCCTCCACCCATGGACGCACAGGTGAGTGAGACAGACATCTGGATGGGCTGAGAGGGGAGCGGGGTGTCTCCATGACTTGGGCCCCCTTGGGAGGCAGCAGCAGAGGCAGTAGGTAGCCAGAGGCTCCCAGAGCAGGCAGGAGCTCAGCAGGAGCTCCATTCCTGAAGGTGTCTGCATAAACCCCCTGAGGGAACTGAGCCTGGGAGGCGGGCCTGCCCCCCACCTGAGCACCAGAACTTAAGCTCCCATTGAATAGAAGCCAGGCCTGCCGCCAAAAGCCCTGAGGCTGGGGAGCAGCATTTGAATCTCAGACCCCAAGCACCAACTGCGCGGATCTGGAGGGTGTGGTGAGGACTCTCAGAAGTCAAGTAACTGGCTGGGAAAATGCCCAGAAAAGGGAAAAAAGTAAGACCATAGAAGGTTACTTTCTTGGTGAACAGATGTTCCCTCCTTTCCTCTCTGACGAGGAAGATTAATGCTTACCATCAGGTAAAGACATAGAAGTCAAGGTCTCTGTATCCCAAATATCCAAAATAGATATCCCATGGGCTCAGGCCATGGAAGAGCTCAAAAAGGATTTTGAAAATCAAGTTAGACAGGTGGAGGAAAAACTGGGAAGAGAAATGAGAGAGAAGCAAGAAAAGCATGAAAAAC
>JAQQSK010014729.1:0-11019 GCA_028658325.1 Potorous gilbertii | reverse complement strand
TTTTCCCATGAGATATTTCACATTATCTTCCATTTTGTCATTCTTTTGGTTTTGTTTTGTGATTTCTTGGTTTCTCAGAAAGTCATTAGCCTCCATCTGTTCCATTCTAATTTTGAAAGAACTATTTTCTTCAGTGAGCTTTTGGACATCCTTTTCCAGTTGGCTAATTCTGCTTTTGAAAGCATTCTTCTCTTCATTGGCTTTTTGAACCTCTTTTGCCAATTGAGTTAGCCTATTTTTCAAGGTGTTATTTTCTTCAGCATTTTTTGGGGTCTCCTTTAGCAAGGTGTTGACCTGCTTTTCATGTTTTTCTTGCCTCTCTCTCATTTCTCTTTCCAGTTTTTCCTCCACCTCTCTAACCTGATTTCCAAAATCCTTTTTGAGCTCTTCCATGGCCCGAGCCCATTTAATATTTATTTTGGATGTTTGGGATACAGAAGCCTTGACTTCTATGTCTTTCCCTGATGATAAGCATTGTTCTTCCTCATCAGAAAGGATGGAAGGAGATATCTGGTCACCAAGAAAGTAACCTTCTATGGTCTTATTTTTTTGTCCCTTTTTTGGGCATTTTCCCAACCTGTTACTTGACTTTTGGGTCCTTTATCAAGAGTAGGGTATACTCTGGGAATCTGTGAGATCTCAGTTCCTCCAAGGTAGCACAATCAAGCGTCTAGTGGTCTGCATGCAGAGAAGGATTTTTGTGCCCAGAATCTTAGCAGATACCTCTCCACAGCCACCTAGCCTCCAGTTCCACAAAGTCAGCACTTGGGGCTGATTTTCAGATAAGCTGAATGGGCAGGGCGACCATTCAGTTTGAGACAAAGGCCAGATCGCCCAGGGCCTCCACTCAGGGCTAATGTAAGACTCAGTTCTTCAATGCCCCCAGGGGTTTTTATGCTCCAAAAATGGAAGGTCCCTTTGGGCTGCTGTGCTGGCTCTGTGGCCGCTGCCTGTTTCTGGAGCTATGGGAAGGTCCTTCTCCCTTCCTGGCTCCCTGATAAAATCCTGTCACTGACCTTTGGTGCCCGTGGGTCGAGGGATCTGAGGACCATCTGGTCATGCCACTGCTCAGGTAAGGCTGGGCTGGGCTCCGAGGTCGGCTCCCACATCTGGTGCAACTGGCCTTTCAGGTCACCGTGGGCTGGAAATCTCCTCCACTGTGTTGTTCTCCATTTCTGCTGCTCCAGAATTTGTTGAGAGTCCCTCTTTGGTATTTTATGGGCTGTGGGGGGAACCCTGTGTAAGTGTGTCTTTCTAGTCTGCCATCTTGGCTCTGCCCCCCAACTATGATAATTTAAATAGAAGAATAAAATCCCAACAGTCCCAAAGCAATCAAACATGAATGTTGTGAAATTATAAAGTACAAGCTTGGCCTCAAAGAAGATATAGGAGAAGACACCTCCCCTAGTCCTTTGCAGAAGTCAGGATACATGAAGGTGGAACATTGTGTATAAAATCAAATATTTTCAGTGAGTTGATCAATATGGCTGAAGTTTTTTATTTTTAAACATCTTTGTTATAAGAGATGTCTCTTTGGGAGGGGGAAGGAATAAGATGGAGGAAATCTAGGTGACATAAAAACTAAACCAATAAAACTATTTTTTATAGAGATAGAGTTTTGCATCAAGGAATACTTTAAGGTCTTTGATAGCACTGAGCAACTACCCACATTTCAATTCCAGTCAAAAATGTTCTATCCCTCCTTACTCTATTCTAGACCAAAGCATCCTTCACCCCCAGTGCCTATCTAAATGGAAAAATTCTATGAATCCCTTAGCTAGCATTTTAAGACATCTATTCTATGCCAAGTACTGCAACTGAGTGAGCTGACTGACTAGTTGCATGTCATCATATGGGCAATATATATCCTCTATATCACCTTTGTATTCTCAGTGTGGAGATCATGTTAAATTATTTCATTTTATGGGTTTCGCTGAAGATCTTTTGCAGCATTCTGGGACATCAAAATAATAATATCTCATATTCATGTATTACCTTTAGTTTACAAATCACTTTGTTCTCAGTAACCTTGTGAGATAGATACTACAAGTTATCTCCATTTTACAGAAGAGGAAACAAATACAAAGAAAAGTTAAATTATTAGCTCATTGTTCCACATTGAAATATGCTAGAATTAAGAATCAAACTTAGGTTCTCCAAAACTAAGAGCAAAAATGCAGCATTCCACATAACAATATGTCAATTAGTGCAAAATCATTTTCAAAGAAGAGTATTCTTGGTTGTCAGTAATGAATTACTTATACAGGATATCTTCCATCATGAAAATGAGCACCTCAAGTGGACATGTTTTTTTCAGTTGACACTCTGTTTGACAGTCATACTCAATAATTTATTTAAAATGTTATTTATCATATTCTCATCTGTCACATTCTCATATGATTTGGTATTAAACAAGAGAGACACATTATCGTATGAGAGCTATTCAGATGACATTTTATTCAACTAGCCAATGTGTGCTTTTCTTTTGTTCAAGTTTTTTCTATAAAAAAAGGATTTTTTTTCTTTTCCTTCCCCCATCTCCCTCCTCCACCTCCTTCCCCTTCCTATCTTTCTCTTACTTCTTCTGCTCTTCTTCCTCCTCCTCTTCCTCCCAGGTGATGTCTCTGTTTCAGGATATCTTGAGAATTTGAAGTGTATTGCCTTGAACATTAATTTTTCTGAACATGCGTTTTTCTACTTAGTCTAAGTGCTTCTCTCAACTTCATCTTATATGATCATAGGACCTCGAGCTAGAATAAATTTCAGAGAACATCTTCAAACCAAAGGTCATATAGAAAGGAAATAGCAGAAATCCGATTTAATCCTGGGACCTTGATCTTTCTACTACACCAAGTTGTCATTATCACATCTTCGTAACAATACTGGCTGATTAGTTCATTTTGTTTATTTGTGGTTTACATTCTCTTTTTTTTCTACAAATGATTTCAAGGTGAAAACTCTACTGCATGAAAATTTCTCTGAAGACTTGTTTTGTCTTCTGTTGCTTTTGGTGGTTTTGTGAGATGTTTTTGCTTATAGCCTTTCTTTATCATTCTCAAGAAAGTTTCAAAAATGAGCTTAGATTCTATACTGGCATTTCCATTGCCAACTATGTCCCTCTACTTGGCATACTGATGAATTATTTTCTGATCGAGGTAGTTTCAGGGATCTGTAACCATTTCCCATTTTTTTGTTGCCACTGTCAATAGATTATTTAAACAAGTCGGATTAGAATGACTATAATCATGAATAATATCTTCACATACTGGTACTTTCTTCAGATTTGATGTTTCTTTGATCTTTGTGCCAATATGCCAGTTATCTGATGACATACAGGCAGCTTATTCTGAAATGGCTGCTCCATCTGTAACTCTTCACTTTTGTCTGTGTTTGCTGCAACTGTAATACCTCATTTACTCTGTTAGAGAACAGAGGTCAGATTGGCTCATATTGGGAAAACTGCCTAGACTTTTCAGTTATCCCAAGCTGATCATGGCCCCACAAGCCTATCTAAATGACACTATTTTCTCTCTCTTATGCTGCATGGCTGAGAATCATAAAACCCTGTATTAGGAGAAACAAGACAACAGTTTGCTCAAAGGGGAATGATGAGATGCAATATAGATATAAATAGATCTCAGACTATTACCAGTAAAGCTTTAAATGTAAGAAAGGTTGAAAAATATATCATAAACCAGGAAATGGAAGTGGATCAATTATACAGCAGAAGAACTAGATAGTATTTTGGATAAAGTGCCTGGGCTGGAGTCAGGAAGCCTCATCTTCCTGAGTTCAAATCTGGCCTCAGACACTTGCTAGTGGTGTGAATCTAGGCAAGTCACTTAACCCAGTTTGCTTCAATTTTCTCATCTGTAAAGTGAGCTAGAAAAGGAAATGGTAAACAACTGTAGTATATTTTCCAAGAAAACCCCAAATGGGATCATCAGACATGACCGAAAAATAACTAAACATAATTAAGTAGTGAGAGCACAGATAAAGGGTGGAGAGCTACTTGTTGATTGTGTATCTACTGAATATTAAATGACTAGAGGAAAGGCTCCAGGGCACCAGGTGATTTTGCTATGAAGTTTTTGTAGAAAGATGAGGTAACATAACCCATGGATATGGTGAGAATGAGGATATGCAGATGGATGGCGTTCTACGTATAGGGCTTTCCAAATGAATAAGATCAAAGATCCATCAAAGTATCAGTGTAAGATATAGCTTATTTCATTGTTTTATGATGTCATTTGGTATTCATTCAGTTCATCCTGACTCTTTTTTTGAAGAAAGAATTTATAATTTATTGGTGTTGGGATTCTAAGCAGTCTATAAGCTTCAGTTATTTTTTATTTCTTGATCGTGAATCATCTTTTTCAACACAATATTTACCATTTTCCATTGCAACCAATTATACTTTGAAGTCATTAGATATAAAGGTATGTGTTAAACTAGTTTGGAGATTCTTTCAAGTTCTTTGAGGAATTTTTTATTTCACTTTTTCATCAGATTTTGGCACAACAGCTTTAAGTATCTTTAATAAAAAACAGTTACTGTCCTCATGGGGGAAGGAAGTTACAGAATACAAGATAACTTGATGAGAGAGAGAGAGAGGGAGAGAGAGAGAGAGAGACAGAGAGAGACAGAGAGAGAGAGAGAGAGAGAGAGAGAGAGAGAGAGAGAGAGAGAGAGAGAGAGAGAGAACTCTAAAAGGAAAGACTTCCTGTGACAGAGGATTCATGAGCTGAACTTTAAAGGAAACTAAAAAGTCTAAGAAGTGGCAGGAAAGAGGGGGTGAATTCTAGTCCCATGGAACAGGCTATGTATAGGCATATAGTTAGGGCCAGGATTACTTTGGTCAGAGAAGAGCAAATTAGGCCAATTGGGATAGAATATATATTGCATGAAAGAAAGCAATGAAAATTAGTCTGGAGATGTAAACCATGGAGTTGATAGTTTATCCTAGAGGCAATAGAAATCCATTAAAGTCTCTTGAGCAGAGGAGGATACAAGCCCTTGGAGGACATGGACTGTTCATTTTCAATCACCATCATCTAGCAGAGTGATTTAACATAGTAGCCCCCTCCCCAATAAATATTTATTAGAAAGTATTAGGCAGATTATTGAAGCAACTACATAGAAGATGGGTTAGAGAGCAGAGGCTAGAAGCAGAGAGACCACTTAAGAGGGGAAAGGCCAGGGATAGGCCAGGCAAAAGGTGATAGAGGAATGAATAAAGGTGATGTCTGTGTGACTGAAAGGAAGAAGACATATGCAGAAGATTTTTTGGAGGAGCAGCTGACAATACTTGGTATCAAACTGAATAGTCAGGGTAATAGGGTAAAATGTTTAGAGTAATGCAGAAGCTGTGAACCTGGATAACTGGAAGGATGGTAATATCTTCAGAAATATGAAAGTTGGGAGGTCTCTAAAGAGCTTATACTTAAAGGGCACCACATAATTTTAAGAAACTGTGAGGTATTGATTATGGAATGGATGACTCAGAGTTGGGAAGACTTGTATTCAAATCCCTTCTTGGACACTGAATAGCTACATATTGAGGCATCTGGTGGTACAGAGGATAGGTCACTGGGCTTAGAGTCAAAAAGACTTGGAGTTCAGATTTGCCCTCTGACATTTACGATCTGTGTATGTCATTTAACCTCTGCCTCAGTTTCTTTAGTTATAAAATGGGGATGACAGCACCTACCTTGGAGGATTGTTAAAATGATAAAATGAGATAATTTCTGTAAAAAGCACTTAGCACACTGCCTGGAACATGGCAGACGTTTAAATAAATGTTTTTTCCCTTCCCTTCCATAGGAACTGAGCAAGTTGTATAATCTCTCTGGACCTCAGTTTCCTCATCTGCAAAAGGAGGAGGTTTAGATTTAATGAAATCTTTGGTACTTTCCACTCTATTGCTATAATCCCATGATCAATAAAAATTAGTTGCTTAACAAACATGTACACTTTAGATATAGATAAATACATGTACTTGTTTTTAGTACTTGTTTCATTATTGTAGGGAGGTGCTCATGGAAGTAAATATTGTTCTGCAAGTCTAGCCTTACAGAGATGTCTGAAAGAAGTTAAATGACTTTTCACAGCATGTGTCAGAAAGCAGGACTTGAATCCAGAGCCTGAGTCCAAGGCTATCTGTCAACCATGATGGTCTGATTCTGTTAATTATATTTACACTCACACATGCCCACATGTGTGTGCATACATGCACAGAGTTTCTTTAAATCTGTAACATCAGAGATAAACTTAAAAAAAAACCCTTCTAATGATTTATGTAAGATGAGGCATAAAATGAATGTATGGGCTTGTTGAAATGGAAGGAGGTATTCATCCTTTTCATGAAAGATAAATTTAAATTCTTGCCCTTGAGTTTAAAGAATCAGTTGCAGTAGTACAGGATAGAAGAGCCATGACCAAAAAGTAGTTCATGTGGAAAAAAACCCACAACAAGAACTTTTAGATTCTTCTACTGTATTAAAAGTTTAATATGAATTAGCAGTATGTGATGTGGCATCCATCTGAGCAAAGTCATTTTAGGGCCAGTAATAGCACCATAATGTCCAGAGTGAAAGTGATAATCCTACTATAGTCTGTCCTGGCCAGACCACATATGGAGAACTGTATCAAGTTCTGAGAAGTACATTTAATGAGATATTGACAGCTGGATTATGTCCAGAGTGGAGATGATTAGGAGGGTGAGAGAAATAGAAACCATGTTGTAAAAAAGATCAGTTCAAGGAACAAAACATGTTTTGCTTGGAGAAAATAAAAAGCTTTAAAAAGGGTGGATATGACCTCTGTATTCAAATATTTGAAGAATGAAAAAAGATATCGGGAGAAAAATTTTCAGTCTTTTGAGTGACGCTTAATTTAATCCCAATATATAAACCCAGAAATAGTATAAGGTTAAAATTAGAAGGAGTCTTTCAGATAATAGTGTTTTATTTTTTGATGGTTATCTTTCCCCCATCCCAAAAAAGGAGAAATTGAGTTTTAAAGAATAATAGTGAATAGTAGAGCTTATTTCTCTATTATATCACAGAAACCCTTATTATATAAAAATTTTTCTAGCTAAACAACTTTTGCAATGATTCACTCTGAACACATAGATATAAAATATTCATTAACCCAAGAAAAAGCATTATTTCTCTAAGTGGGCTATAGGTATTGGATACCTGTGGGTCAAAAATATATGCACATTCATGATATTTCTCTTAAAAGTCACTAGCCAAGAATCTGAAAATACGTATGATTATGTATAACCACCAAAAGAATCATGGGATGACCTTTTTATAGAAGTCTATGTAACTGGGCTATAAATGCACAACAGTGAGAGTGTGTTTGCTTAGGTGATCCTGGCACTGCTTCAGAGTCCTAGCAGTATCTTTTGTTTATGTTTCTTTCCTTCAGCATGGTTGAGTTGCAGTCTTTTAAATGGAGCTTTCCAGCTTCAGTAACCGTATCTTGTTAGTTTGAGAGATTGGGAGCTTGTGGGTCCGGGTGCTTGTTGCCCAACAGAGGTGATCTCTAAAAACTTCTTACAGGAAGTGATTGCTGCTAGGAGTTTGAGCCCAAGTCATTTCCAGGGCCCAAGTCTTGCCAGAAAATATAGACATTGAATGAATAAATGGTATAGAATTGAGATGAAAATGAAATGCCTATCCAACAGGTCTACTAAATATTTCATGTTTTGATGTTGTAAGTACCAACGTCCTGGAATCATATAATGGGAGTAGTAGGTTACTGTATTATATTTGATTCTTTAAGGATTTATTTTGTGGTAGATGAAATAACTATATAATATATATATATTTAATAACTTGTTCCTTATCTGATCTACTTTGTACATTGAATAAATATTTTTTGGAAGATTCTGTTAATTCCTTTTAGGCATGAGCCAAGACTAACCTTTAAAACATTTTCTCTGGAACTCCTGACTGACAGTGTAATAAACCGAAGCATTTAAAAAGAGCATGAATCCTCATTTTATAACCAGGCTTCCTCAGGAAATGAACTTGATCATGGTAAGCCCAGAGCTGGGTTGTCTAAGTGAGAGAGGAGACCTATAGCCCTTTGAAGTATTTTTTTATACATGGAATCTCAAAGTTAGAAGGACCTTTGAGGGAATCTACTCTAGTCATCACCTAAGACTTGACTTCCTTCTCCAATGTGTTTTATCTTTTGGGAATACAGTCTTTACCTTGCTTCTCATTTTATGGCATATCTCCTTTCCTGCCAACAGTCCCACAATCATACCTAAGTCTTTATGTATTCTGGAATAAAAGTCATCCAAGTATGTGTATGTTAACCATATAATAACAACACATGCACATATGCATACACATTGTTTACTACATGTTGTGGTGGGTGTGTGTGGGTGTGTGTATGTATGTGGTGTTACTAGCCAGGAACTGTGCTAAGTATTTTTTTTACAAATATTATCTCATTTTATCCTCAAAACAACCCTGGGAGGTAGGTGCTATTATTTCCATTTTACAAATGAGGAAACTGAGGCAAGCAGTGGTTAAATGATTTGTCCAGAGTCACATAGCTATAACATGTGTGAGATCAAATTTGAACTTGTATCTTCCTGACTCCAGGCCTGGTGCTCTATTGACTGTAACACCTAGCTTCCAATGATCTCACTTGTATTTCAACTATTTCTCTTCTGTCCTTTCCAGTCCAAAGGTCATCCTGCCTGACAGAGAAGTGAAATATATGCTTTAGAAGAATTGTGTAGGAGGGTCAGCTTCCCAATCAAAAAACTGAAAAGTCCATATCAACAGAATACATACTAGACCATCAATCCCTAGGTTTCCCTTATTTATCCATATCCATTTATCCATATCCATTAACAGATATAGTATCAGTCATGGTAAAGAAAGGAGAGTATAAAAGGTAAATGTCTAAGGTCAGATTTGAACTCAGATCTTCTTCACTCCAGGATCAGCATTCTATCCACTCTGCCATCTACTTACCTCATAGCTTGTATAGCTGTTGGAGGGGTGGGGAGGGGTGAAAGGAGGGAGAGGAAGTCCAGGTAAATCTTTCCCCTCCACCATCACCTTGTTGGAAGTCCAAGGAAGAGACCACTTTGCATCTCAAGTGGCATCCAGAAGACAGAAACAGAGAGCAGAGGAGGTTTTATTCATTCCTCTTATAGTCTACTGAGTGGGAAGTTTTTTCTCACTTAGTCACCCATCATCTCTGACATTGTCCTCCAGTTAGAATCTTCTATAGGAAATTACTACATTATCTCAAAGCATAAGCCCTTTAGCAAGAAACCAGAGCATGTGTCACACCAGAAAGGAGTGAGTATCCAGCTCTTTGACTAACACTCTAATCTAACTCCTGCTACATGTGTGAACATTAAAAAAATCCTAATGTTTGTATAAGGTCTGCCCCCTCCCATGTCTTCAGTTCTTTAAACGAAATATGCCCTATTGTTTCAAATGATCTTTGTGTGACATAATTTCTGTTCACCCTCTTCATATTTTATTTTACAGTTGTTTTCATGTTGTTTTTCCTTTTTTTCTGGAGCAGCATTCATTGAATTGAAATTGAAAAAATTGTACATATTCCTCAGCCTTGCATGGCATGTTACTGACTTTGGTACCTTGAAAAAGTATCTCCATATAATAAATATTAACAAAGGAAGTCAAATCACTTAGATCCCAGAAAAAACCTGAAATTCTCTTTCACCCAACATTTATTAATTTACCTATTTTCAGTTTTCTACAATCACTTCCATAAATTTCAAATTTTCTCCCCTTCCCTCCCCAAGACAGCATGCAATACTATATGGGTTCTCCACATACATTCCTATTAAACACATCTTCACATTAGTCATGTTGCATAGAAGAATTAAAATGAATGGGAGAAACCATGAGAAAAACAAAACAAAACATAACAAAGGAGAAAAGAGTTGCTTCATTCTGTGTTCTGAGTCCATAATTCTTTCTCTGGATATGGATGGCATTTTGCGTCATGAGTTCTTTGGAAATGTTTTAGGCCCTTACGTCGCTGTGAAGGGCTAAGTCTATCATGTTATCTTCCTTAACAGACTCTGAGTTCCCTAAGAGCTTTTGCCTTTCTTTGTATCCCTAGCATTTAGGACAATGCATTAGGCACTTACTAAATGCTTATTGACTGACTGACAAATGAGGTAATGCATATGAAAACCCCTCTATGTACTGAAAACTCTGATAGGAGTGAAAGGGGTTATTATTGCCAGTCTCTCTTTCCATTGGGTCTATTGACAAAACCCTTACCGGGATTGAATTCAAACATGAATGTATTCTAGGGGTGAAGGAAAAGGAGACAAATTTATTTCTGATTTAACCTGAGTTGAAAGGAAGATATATTAAATAAATTTATTTATTTAACTTTTTACATTCATTTTCAGAAAATATTGGGTTCCAAATTTTGTCCCCATCTGTCCCCTCCCCCCTCTCCAATACACTAAGCATTCTAATTACCCCTATCACCAATCTGCCCTCTCTTCTATCATCCCTTCCTTCCCTTATCCCATCTTCTCTTTTATCCTGTAGGGCCAGACAACTTTCTATTCCCCATTACCTGTATTTCTTATTTCCTAGTAGCAAGAACAACACTCAACGGTTGTTCCTTAAACTTTGAGTTCCAACTTCTCCCCATTCCTCCCTCCCCACCCATTCCTTTGGGAAGGAAGACAATTCAATAAAGGCCATATCTGTGTAGTTTTGCAAAATGACTTTCATAATAGCTGTGTTGTGTAAGACTAACTATATTTCCCTCCATCCTATCCTGCCCCCCATTGCTTCTATTCTCTCTTTGGATCCTGTCCCTCCCCAAGAGTGTTGACTTCAAATTGCTCTCTCCTCCCATTGCCTGCCCTTCCATCGTCCCCCCCACCCAGCTTATCCCCATCTCTCCCACTTTCCTGTATTGTAAGATAGGTTTTCATACCAAAATGAGTGTGCATTTTATTCCTTCCTTGGTCAAATGTGATGAGAG
>JAQQSK010014728.1:0-11019 GCA_028658325.1 Potorous gilbertii | reverse complement strand
ACTGTTGAGTATTGTTCTTGCTACTAGGAAATAAGAAATACAGGTAATGGGGACTAAAATATTATTTGACCCTACAGGGCAAAAGAGAAGATGGGGACAAGAGAAGGGAGGGATGGTAGAAGAGAGGACAGATTGGTGATAGGTTAAATTAGAATGCTCACTGTACTGGGGTGGGGGGAGGGGACAAATGGGGAGAAAATTTTGGAACCCAAAATCTCGTGAAAATATATGTAAAAAGTTAAGTAAATAAATTTATATTAAAGAATAAAATAAAAATAAAATAAAGTATCTTGGGCTGAAACAGGAAAAAAAAGAAACTTCTGATTTCACAATTATAGTATTTCATTCTTGAGAGCTTTCTATAACTTTTTGGCTGTCAGACCATGAGACCCCATTGAATTCTCCTTACTTTTTAGTGGAATCCTTTGCAATCTACTCCTTTTGTTTATTTTTCTTCCTTTTTTGCATTTACTTATATTCAGTTTTCTACATTCACTTCTACAAGATTTTGAATTCGAAATTTTCTTCCCATCTCCCCACTCCCCACAACCCAGGAAAACATGTACCCCAACCACCCCTTTCCCCCATCTTCTCTCTCTTCTATCACACCCCTTTCTCCCAGCCTCTCCCCTCGATTTTCCTGTAGGACAAGATAGATTTGTATACATCATTACCTGTATGCCTTCTTTCCCAGCCACATGCAAAAATAGTTTTTAACATTCATTTTTAAAGTTTTGACTTCCATATTCTCCCACTTCCTCCCTCCCCACCCACCCTCATTGAGAAAGCAAGCAATTTAATATAGGTCATGCATGTGTAACCATGCACAACTCTTCCATAACAATTGTGTTCTGAAAGAATAACTACATTTCCCTCTATTCTATACTACCCTCCATTTATTCTAATCTCTCCCTTGAACTGTCCCTTCACAATAGTATTTGCTTCCTATTACCCCTTATCTGAATCTGCTGTCATTTCTATTATCTTCCCTCTCCTATTCCCTTCCCCTGTCTTCCTGCAGGGTAAGATAAATTTCCATACCCAACTGAATGTGTGTCACTGCCTCTTTAAGTTAAATCCAATGAAAGTAATGCTCACTTATACCCTCTCCTTTTCACCCTCTGACCCTCCATTGTAAAAACTCTTTCTTGGCTCTTTTATGTGAGATGATTTACTACATTCTACCTCTCCTTTTCTGTTTCTTCCAGTACATTCCTCTCAAAACTTAATTTTATTTTTTGGGTATCCTCCCTTCATATTCAGCTCACCCTGTTGCCGCCATATATGTATATGTATATATACATATACACACATGCATATTTATGTATGTGTATTACATATACGTATATACACATATACTAACACACCCATATGCCTAAACATATATATAATATACACCTACTTACATACACACACACACACACATATATGTGTGTGTGTGTGTGTGTGTGTATATATGTATACATATTTATATACATATTCCCTCCAACTACCCTAATACTGAGAAAGGTCTCATGATTTACAAATACCATCTTTCCATGTAAGAATGCAAATAGTTCAATTTTAATGAGTCTCTTATGGTTTCACTTTCCTGTTTACCTTTTCATGTTTCTCTTGATTCTTGTGTTTGAAAGTCAAATTTTCTATTCAGCTCTGGTCTTTTCAACAAGAATGCTTACAAGGTCTCTAATTTATTGAAATTCCACTTTTTTCCTGAAGTATTATAGTCAGTTTTACTGGCTAGGTGAGCCTTGGTTTTAATCTTAGTTCCTTTGACCTCTGGAATATCATATTCCAAGCCCTCTAATGCCTTAAGGTGGAACTTGATAAATCCTGCATTATCCTAATTGTGTTTCCGCAATACTTAAACTTTTCTTTTCAGTTGCTTGTAATATTTTCACCTCATCCTGGGAACTCTGAAATTTGGCTACAATATTCCTAGGAGTTTTCCTTTTGGGATCTCCTTCAGGAGGTGATTGGTGGATTCTTTCCTTTTATATTTTACGTTGTGATTTTAGAATGTCAGGGTAGTTTTCCTCAATGATTTCTTAAAAGCTGATGTCTAGGCTCTTTTTTATCATGATTTTCAGGTACACCAATGATTTTTAAATCATCTCTCCTAGAAGTCTTTTCCAGGACAGTTGTTTTTCCAGTGAGATATTTCACATTGTCTTCTATTTTTTCATTGTTTTGGTTTTGTTTTAAAATTTCTTGATTTCTCATAAAGTTATTAGCTTCCATTCGCTCCATTATAATTTTTAAGGAATTATTTTCTTCAGTGAGCTTGTGGAACTCCTTTTCCATTTGGCAAATTCTGGTTTTTAAGGCGTTCTTCTCCTCATTGAATTTTTGAACCTCTTTTGCCATTTTGAAAGTGTTATTTTCCTCCGTGTTTTGGGGGGTCTGTTTAAGTTGACTTCTGACTTGTTTTTCATGAGATTCTTGCATTGCTCTAATTTTTCTTCCCAATTTTTCCTCTAACTCTCTAACTTGATTTTCAAAATCTTTTTTGAGGTTTTCAATGGCCTGAGGGCCTTTCAGATTTCTCTTGGAGATTTCAGATGTTGGAATATTTCCCTTCTTGTCTTCTTCCAGCTGTATGCTTTGATCTTCCTCTGTTCCTATGCTTCGGTCTTCCTCATAGTAAGAAAATATCTTTTTACCAAGAAGGTAACTTTATGCAGTCTTATTTTTCCCTTTTTGGGTCACTTTCCCAGCCAATTACTTGAATTTTGAAATCTTTGTTAAGTGGAGCATGTACTGCCCCAAGTTCCACAGAGTTTTGTGCATCTGTTTTCAGAGATATCTCTAGGCACCTGAAAATGCTCAGTTCTTCCAAAGTGATATGATCAAAGAAGAGGTGTTTACTCCTCTCCTGGCTTGAGCTCTCATCTGTGAGTAACCACAAGCACTGTTTTCTCCCTTGGAACTGTTAGTAGGATTCTCTCTCCACAGCTGCCACTAGCTCTGCCACACCACTGGTCCTCCTTGCCCCAAAACAGCTCCCAGGACTGCGACCCAGATCAACTGCTTGATTCCCCCACTGTCTGTAAGCCAAGACCTCCAGAAACAGCTACTACTGCAGCCGTGGCTGCCACCACCCTGAGCCTGGGGTTGGATCAGGTTACTCTCTCATTCAGGGGAGAGGGCTTTCCCACTGATCTTGGAAGCTATCTTTGCTATTTGTAAATTCAGAAGTCTGGAAACTGCCACAACTGCCAGTGATCAGTACCCTGAGGTCTAGTACAATTGTGTCTGTGCTGGTGGACTTCAGTATGCTCTGATAACGGTGCAACAGACACTTCCTGTTGGTCTCCTACATTGTCTTGGGCTAGAAATGTGTTTCACTCTGTCATTTTGTGACTTCTGCTGCCCTAGAATTTTTTAGAGTCATTTTTACAGGAATTTTCAAGGGCGTAGGGGGAGAGCTCAGGCAGGTCCCTATTTCTATTCTGCCATCTTGATTCCACCCCCCCAAAATATATTCCTTTTAAATCTAGAATGTGTCAAACTATTGATAAATTTTCTCTCTTTGTCCAACATTCTAAGATGGAGAGGTCCATTCTTCCCAAGGTTCCTGTCCTTTTTACTGCAGCCACTAGTATTTTCTTCCAAAAAATTGCCAGAATGAGGAACAGCTAACATTTCTCTTCATTATTATGAATATAAAGGACATACATGAATGGTGTCACTTTCTGAAAAATGAAATTTCCATTAGGACGAGTGAAGTATTTATTATATCCTCTATTTTCCACAAAGTGAGCTTCTTCAAATGTCTGGGCAGCAGAAGTTCCTTGTACCATGTGAATCACATCTCTTAAGTTAGGATTAAGATCTGCTTCCCAAAATGCACATCTGCTTCTCACTTTTGTACCTTTGGTATGTGTCAAATTCCATTGACAATACTGTTTTCCTTTCTCCATTCATTTAACAAAAAATAAAATACCAAGAAATTTCCATGCAATTCGTGCTCAGGTTCCTGAATTTTCTATAGTTCCACAGGACTACATATTTTAATATTGTATTATGCTGTCACATATTTCTCCCTTTGGTTAGTACTCTCTACTTCAATGTGTACCCTTCCCAAGACATATTCTAAGAATTGATCTCATTCTTTCAATCTCATATGAGAATAAATTCCTTAGAACCTGTTAGGATGTTTATTTCACTTTAATTTTACCCGTGCTTTTTGCTTTCCTATATAGACATCTGAGATCATAGGTTTTATTGCTATCTCTCTTCTTAGATAATATCTATTGTGAATTACTGGTCCTCTCTACTGATATCCTTCTTCTTAAGTTATAACTGCTATTTTCTGTGATATTTGACTTGGCAAAAATATATGGACAATTTTATGCCTTCTTGTCTATTTTCACTTTGGGATGCATTCCATCTCACTCCAAAATTCTGTCATTCCTAAATCTTTATCCATGGTACATAAATCCAAATCCCATCCTCAACCACAATCTTCTTATACTATTTACTCACTAATAATAAAGTTTTCTCTTTTCAAACCCTGACCTTTAATATTGCAACTATTCTGAAAATATAACCTTTGCCCTTAAAATCTTCTGTTGTTGTTGTTGTTATTGTTGTTTTCCTAGGAGGTAGAGAGAGGTGATAGACATAGATCAATGACAGTTAACTGATAAAGATAAAAAACGAGAGGAATAGAGAGATCTAAATTTGTATCTATACACCTATACTCAAGATTGACTCAAGTATGCATGAGGTTGGTGCAAGTATTTTTATGATCTCTTTTTTTAAAACAATCTGATTAAACATGTATCACAAAATCCATGTACCCATGTGTCACTTACTGATTTGCCAATTAAGATTTGGAATAATGACCAGAGAAGATGTACATATGAATTTGTTTATTGCCAACCATTGCAAGTGAGGAGTCTTATCATTGTTCAAATGTGTTGATGAGACTTCAAAATTCTCAGAGACCATACATCAATCTCATCAGGAGGGTAGGTGGTATGATCAGATGATGCTTTGTCTCTAATCAGCCCCAATTGGTAAGTAAGGCTCTCCAATGCAGCGCTGAGATTCCAAGGTTACTGTCCTTGGATGGAAAGGTCTGCAGGGATCAGTCTATTGATACCCCCCATCCCAGAAGGAATCTAGGGAGGAGCAATAGGGCTCAAATGGACATAGGGAATTCTTCCCCCACAACAGGTTCCAGATAAATTAGTGTGGAAACTGAAAGCAACTATTGAGATCATCCCCTAATGTCCAAGTCAAAAGTCGCAAGAAAGTACAGATATATAGAGACTCTTTCAGTTGTCTATTAAATACAGGAGCATTAGGTTCAAAGCTAAGATGAAAAATATCCTAATAATTAAACCAAGAGTTGGTGAGAGTGACCTTGTGGGTCATGTTTCCTAGAGACAATGTCAGTCACTGAGGCTCTGAGAAACTGCTGCTTTTCTTCAAAGCTGGTAGAAGCAAGGCCTAAATAGAAGGGCTAAACAAATGCTGTAATTGACTAGGTCCAAATGTGGTACTGCTGATACCTCTCTATATATCTACATCTATCTATTTAGAAATGTACATTAAGTAGATACCAATTCAGATCAGAAAATATTTTGCAATGTAGTCTTAGAAACTTATTCCTTGTTAATCTTATTAAAACTCTAATATTTTTTTTGGTTTGTGTTAATTTATTTATTTCACTAAAATTTTCCCATTTACATTGAAAAAAAATAAAAACCTTTTTGCTGAGTTCCAAATTCTTTCCCTTTGTTTCCCCTGCTTCTCTCTCCTTAAGAAAGCAAGCAGTTTGATATCAATTACACACATGAAATCATTCAAAGTGCACTTGAATATTAGCCATGCTGCAAAAGAAAACACTATCAAAATAAAAAATTGTAAAAATGTAACACAAAAGTATATCCTACAATTTACATTCAAAGTTTCAGTTCTCTTTCTGGGAATAGATACCATTGTTCATCATGAGTCCTTTGGAATTGTTTTGGATAATTGTCTTGATCACAGTAGTCAAGTCTTGCACAATTGATAATCCTTTCAATATTGATGCTTCTATATAAAATATTGTCCAGGTTCTCCTGACTTCCCTTTTCAATAGTCTTCTCAGACCTCCCCAGGTTTTTCTGAAACAACTCTTTTCATCAGTTATACCACATTAGTATTCCATCACAATCTCATAACACGACTTGTTCAACCATTGCTGAATTAATGGGCATTCACTCCATTTCCAATTCTTTGATGCCACAAAAAGAATTACTATAAATATTTTGGTTCAAATAGATTCTTTTTGATTTTTCTTGATTTCTTTAAGCATGATATTGCTGTGTCAAAGGACATGCAAAATTTTATAGCCCTTTGGGCATTGTTTTAAATTCTTTTCCAGAATGGTTAGACTAGTTCACAATTCCACAAAGAGAGAATTAATGTCAGAATGTTTTTCCACATTTCCTCATTTTACTTTTCTGTCATATTAGTTAATCTGATAGGTATGAGGTGGTATCCTAAAGTTATTATAATTTGCTTTTCTATAATCAGTAGAAATTTAAAGCAATTCTTGCTTGGCTATTGGTATAGATTTATTTTGAAAAATTCTGTCATATCTTTTGACCATTTTCAAGTGAGTAATGGTTCTTATTTTTATGAAATCGGTATGGTTCCCTATATTATATTTGAAAAAAACAGCTTTTTAGTCAGAGAAACGTGAAACAATTTTTTTATGTTTCATTTTTTCTAATTTAAGCTACATTAGTTTTGCTTGTGCAAAAACTTTTAAATTTAATGTAATCAAATGACCAATTTTAATTTTTCCCATCCTTTATATCTCTTCTTTGGTCATAAACTCTTTCATTATTCATAAATTTGAGAGGTACATATTTTTTCATTCTAACCTGATTTACTTATGATATTACCACTTATGATGAAATAATTTATTCATTTTGACCTTGTCTTGTTAAATTATGGCATGTTCCTCTATGCCTCGTATGTATCAATATTACTTTCCAGTTTTTCCAACAACTTTTTTTTGTCAAATTTTGAGTTCTTGTCCCTAAAGCCTGAAACTTTTGTCAAACACTAGATTACGATGATCATTCACTATTGTGTTCTATGCACCTAATCTATTCCACTGATCCCCATTCTATTTCTTAGCGAGTACTAAGTTGCTTCCATGATTGCCTGTTTGTAGCACAGTTTTATATTTGATATGATTCATCAACTTCCTTTCACATAAAAAAAATAATTCCCTTGATGTTTTTAGCTTCCAGATGAATTTTGTTTTTTTTTTGTTTATTTTCTTTTTATTTTTTCTTGTATAAAATAATTCTGTGGTAGTTTAATTGGTATGGCATTGAATAGGTAAATCTACTCAGGTAGGACTTCTTCCTTACTTATTTCTTCAAATCATTTATATAGTATTGGGATTAATTTTTCCTGAAATGTTTGATAGAGTTCATTTATGAATCAATCTGTTTCTTATTCTTAGGGATCTCACTGATGTTTTTTTCTATTTCTTTTAAAGAAAAAAATGTTTAAATATTCTGTTTCTTCCGTTAATTTTGACAATTCGTATTTTGTAAATATTCATCTGTTTTACTTTGTTAGTTTTATTAGTATATAATTGGGAAAATAACTCAATAGTGATTTAATTTCATCTTCATTTGGTTGTTAATTCACCTTTTTAAAATTATTGATATTAATAATTTACTTTTCTTCTTTCAAGTCAAATTAATCTAAATGTGATACTTTTCATCAGGGTCCCTCATCCCTTTGGAACAGAAACAATATTGTACCTCTGCGTCCCTGATACCTTGGGGTCAGATGTGATACTGTCCCTTAGGGATTTTTCTCCCTCTTAACAAAAATGCTCCTCTTTAACCTTACTACCCAGAAGTGGGTATAGGCAATGGAGTTGCCAAAAAGTTGCCCTTTAGGGTAAGATCAGGTGTGATGCAAGAATGTCTATTGTCTCCACTGTTATTCTATTATACTGTTATTATACTAAAAATGTTAGCTTTAGCTATAGTAGAAGAAAAATAAATTGAAGGAATTAGAATAGGCAGTGAAAGAACAAAGCTATAAGTCTTTGCAGATGATACCATGTTTTACTTAGAGAATCAGGTAAAAAACTATGGAAATAACAACTTTTAAAAAGTCAGGATATAACATAAACCCACATAAATCATTGCCATTTGTATACATTACTAGTAAAGCCAAACAGCAAGAGATAGAAAGAGAAATTAAAGTAACTGTAGACGATATAAAATATTTGGAAGTCTACCTACCAAGACAAATCCAGGAAATATATGAACACAGTTACAAAACACTTTTCATACAAATAAAGTCAGGTTTAAATCATTACAAAAATATCAGCTGCTTATGGGTAATATAATAACAATGACCATTCTACCTAAACTAATATACTTACTCAGTGTAATACCAATCAAATTACCAAAAAAAATATTTTAAGGAACTAAAGAAAACAATAACAAAATTCATCTGGAAGAATAAAAAAGGCAAGAATATCAAGGGAATTAATTGAAAAAATGTACCAGACCTGAAACTGTAATATAAAGCAACAATCACCAAAACTATTTGGTACTGTCTAAGAAATTGAGTAATGGATCAATGGAATTATTTAGGTACAAAAGACAAAGTTGTCAGTGACTATAGAGATCTACTGTTTGCAGAACCCAAAGACTCCAGATTGTGGGATTAAAAATCTTGCTACTTGGCAAAAACTGTTGGGAAACCTAGAAAACAATATGACAGA
Source organism: Potorous gilbertii (assembly GCA_028658325.1). Taxonomy (NCBI): domain Eukaryota; kingdom Metazoa; phylum Chordata; class Mammalia; order Diprotodontia; family Potoroidae; genus Potorous; species Potorous gilbertii. The sequence continues at coordinate 2,255 of JAQQSK010014728.1, read as the reverse complement.
ATCTAGGCCTATACCAACATCTTATACTGTACAAAAAGATAAGGTCAAAATGACGATACAGTTTAGACTGAAAAGATGAGACTATATGCAAATTAGGAGAGAAAGGAATAGTTTAACTCTCTGATCTATGGAGAAGGGAAGAATCCATGACCAAACAAGACATAGAGAACATCAAGACATGCAAAATGGATAATTTTGGTTATGTTAAGTTGAAAATTTTTTGCACAAGCAAAGCCAATGCAACCAAGATTTCAGAGAAGCAAAAAGCTGAGAAATGATTTTTACAAACAATGCCTCTCATAAAAATCTCATTTCTAAAAATATATAGTGAAGTGATCCAAATTTATAAGAATACAAGTCATTTCACAATTTATAAATAGTCAAAGAATATGAACAGGCTGTTTTCAGATGAAGAAGTTAAAAATATCTACAGTCATATAAGAATACTCTAAATCACTTTTTTATTGGGGAAATGTAAATCAAAACAACTCTGTGGTGCCACATCACACCTATTAGATTGGCTAAAATGACAAAAGAGGAAAATGATAAATATTGGAGAAAATGGGAAAGTTGGAATGTTAATGAATTGTTGGTAGAGTTGTGAACTGATCCAACCCTTCTGGAGAATAATTTGGAACTGACAAAAGGCGAAACAGTGCATACACTTTGATCCAAAAATATGTACTAGGTTTTCATCCCAAAGAGATTTTAAAAAAGGGAAAATAACCCATATATACAAAAATATGTATAGTATCTCTTTTTTTATCAAATAATTGGGAATTGTGGGGATTCCCGTTAATTAGAAAATGGTTGAACAAGTTTTGTTGTATGACTATAATGGAATACTATTGTTCTATAAGAAAAAGTGAGTATAAGAAGATTTCCAGCACAAGGCAGAGTAGAGAACAGCCCAGCCTTGGACACGTGGCATCAAGAGGAACAGGACCAGCACAGGCTTTGAGGGCAGAATCCCCAGCAGCACCAACAGTTCTCAGATCACTCAACCCACAAATGTCAAAGACAACTTCAAAGGTCAATGAGAGGAATTTTACAACTTGGTGAGAAGGATCCTCCCCTAGCCAGGTCCCCAGGAAGTAAGGGTAGAGGCAGCAGCAGCAGTAATGATGGCTGGAGCTGCAGCAGAGGCAGGCGCAATAGAATCCATTTGTGGAGCCCTCAGTCTGATGCCCCAGGGAAATTAATCAGGTGATGTGAACGTCAGCCATGAGTGGCAGCCTTGACTTCTTCCTAAAGCCCCTGGGGGAATTGAGCAGTTGATCTGAATCACAGCCCTGAGCATGGTTTTTGATACAATTTTTTCTAGCGCTAGAAAATGTTTTTTTTTTCTGGTAGTTTGATTGCTATGGTAATGAATAATTCAATTAATTCGGATAGAATTGTGATTTTTATTGTATGAATTTGACCAACCCACATGCAACTGAAGTGTTACCATTTACTTAGATCCGACTTTATTTGTATTGAAAGTGTTTTGTGGGGGTGGAGCCAAGATGGCGGAGTAGAAAGACTCACATTTGCTAGCTCCGAACCCATAGCCCATGGATTTCCTCTAAAAAGAGTGAAGGAGATTTCCGTTCCAGAGAGCCTTGAAAAACCAACCCCAAAGGTCCATCGCACCCCAGATGGGACTGGAGCCTGCACCTGCCCTGGCCACGTGGCACCGAGAGGAGCAGATCCGAGCAGGCTTCAGGGACGGAATCTCCAGCAGCCGCGAAGGTCCCCCCAACCACAGACACACAGGTCAGTGAGAGAGACGGGCTGAGAGGGGAGCAGGGTGTCTCCGGGACTCAGGCACCCTCGGGAGGCAATGGCAGAGGCATCAGGTGGCCAGAGGCTCCCAGAGCAGGCAGAAGCTCAGCAGCAGATCCATTACAAAAGGTCTCTGCATAAACCCCCTGAGGGAACTGAGCCTGGGAGGTGGCCCTGCCCCCACCTGAGAACCTGATTTAATCTTCCCCTGAATAGCAGCCAAGTCAGCCACCAAAAGCCCTGAGGCTGGGAAGCAGCATTTGAATCCCAGACTCCAAGGACTAGCTGGGCAAATCTAGGCCAGGGGTGGAGAGGAATCTCAGAAGTCAAGTAACTGGCTGGGAAAATGCCCAGAAAAGGGAAAAAACTAAGACCATAGAAGGACATTTTCGTGAGAAGATGATTCCGCCATTCCTCTCTGACGAAGAAGACCAATGCTTACCATTAGGTAAAGACACAGGAGTCAAGGCCTCTGTATCCCTAACATC
>JAQQSK010014727.1:0-7500 GCA_028658325.1 Potorous gilbertii | reverse complement strand
TTAACAGTCATGTGGAGGATGCACAGCACCGGGCAGAGAAATGTGACAGGATGATCAATGAGCAGTTATTGTAGTTTCTCAAGCATGAGATGAGACAAGTTGTCTGCCCTGAGTTTTCTCTCCAGAATAATCACCAGCAGTTTCTTCACTCACTCGGAAAGCAAGTCAGGCTAGCTGAAGCAGCAAAGCAACCTCATGGCATACATGAGTCATTCCATGTTTCAAAGTGCTTAGGGAATCTTCTAATCACTCTGGGGTGAATGCTTCTAACATCAAGTCCGAATCTCTTTTTATATAAGATTCACCCATTACACTGATCCCTGACCTCTGTGTGTTCCATTGGAAAAGGGCTCGACCTATATACACCTGAAGAAAGTGCAAGTTATTAATCTGGAAAACAGTCAAGGCAGACACTCCCCCCGCCCTATCACCTCGTGCCTGGAGTACAAAAGTAGCTGCTGCTTCATGTTCCTGTCACATATCTCTGTCCCCTGAAGTACACCTTAAAGTTGACTTATGAAGATATCTCTCTAACACAGAGATCAGAGCAATATGACCATCACCATGGCCGAAGATATTCTAGGATAAAATATAAAATACTCTGTTTGGTATTTAAATCTCTCGCACCCTGTCCTGATCTCTGCTATCTCGGTACCCCAAACAATCTGTCTCTAGAGAGATAGTGGTCCAAGGAACTCCTCCTTCTTCTCTAGAAGAAGACAAACTAGGGACATTATCATGTGCTGTCCCTCTTCCCTGCCACACTCTCTCCTTTTCTCTGCATCCTCTTTTCCTTTGCTTCTTTCAGCTCCCAATTATAATGCCCCCACTTCAGGGTCCTCCTTAGCTCTAGGGTATTGTCTCTTGTGTGAATTTCCAATTCAGACTGTATAGGGTTTGTTTCTACTTCACCTTCACCTAATTAGAAACCACACTGAATTAATAAATTTGAATATATGAGCATGGATTTGTGGAGTTCAGAAAATGGAAAGGAAGAGTGACAGAGGAGCTATGTACTGCAGCATTTAGGAGAGAACTTTACACATAGTGAGTGCTGAACAAATATTCCTTCCTCGTACATTGATTCACTTCTGGCACCACAGCGTTTTCTTTGAATTGGTGGTGGATTTGGGGTTGTTAAGTATGCAATAGACGAAACTATATTTTCTCTGGAAAAAAGATCTACACCCAACGGCAATCTCATAATGAAGTATAGGTGGAATATGCATATGAGAAAATGGAATTGCCATGACAACTCTCTCCATGACCTTTTGCACATTACCGGAACCAAGCCTGGTAATTTTCCTCCAGACCATGCTCTGCCTGCAGTAGGAAGCCAGTTAACTGTTTCAGACATTGATTTCAATAGCTTTTTAAAGGCTATTAAAGGATAGTTGCAAACGTCATAAAATTCAAGACAAGCATCACCACCAGCTTTCCAGCTTCTTTGCTGAGATCCACGTGGAGACAGACTTGATTCCCGATTCCTTGCAAGGAACAGGCATCCCCAAAACAACACACCTGGTTACAGTCCATCCTTCACATCATGGTGGGAGGAAATCAATGGGAAGACAGTGCCCAGAATCCTCTTTACTACCAGCAGCAAATGCTGACCACATGTCACCAATACACACAAAAACACACAGGAGTCCTTGCAGGGGCTGCCTTCCCCAGAAGAGCCAGCCTACTTCCTGCGCATATTTTGCAGCCACAACTATGGGAAGACACTCCTGTAGAGAAGGGATTAGTCATTGCCACTAAAGTGTCACCCCACTGCCACTGACAGGGCAGGCAAGGGGGGAAGCTGAAGAAACAAACCACCTTGATGGCGGAAAGGAAACAGACCAGAGTTCAATGTGCTTTGGCAGTCTTTTAATCAGACATGGGTGGATGTTCATGACATCAAGTCTGAAGATGTCCTTTTGCAAGATCCCCTCATTATTCTCCTCCTTGACTTACAGGTCTGGCCCATTGGACAAGGGTGGGACTTATATAACCCTAAGGACGCTGCAGGTAGATATTCGGGCAACTACTCAGGGCAGACATTCTCCCTCACCTCATGCCTGTACTGCTACAATACCTGCTGCTGGGTCTTTTTGTCACGTCTCTGCACACGGCAGTGCATCTTCCCCTTGGCTGCTAAAGTGATCTTCCTAAAACTCTGCTCTGGTTATGTCGTATCCCCAATTCAAGATATTCCAGTATCTCACTAACAAAAGGATGATCATGTGTAAAATCCTCTGTTTGGCATTCATGGGCCCTCACACCCTGTTGCAACTTTGCATGCTTTCTACACCCTACACTCTCCCTCAAGAGAGTCTGTGAGACTCTCCTCTGCTGTGACCCCTCCTCCTGCTACTCTTTGCTTATGACACTCCATCTCAGAAATGGCCATTTTAACTGGTTGTCTCTCTTTCATGAAATGCTCTCCTTCCTCATTTCTGCCTCCTGCTTTCCTTGACTTCTTTGAGTTCCCTCATAGAATCCCAAATTCTAGAAGAAGCATTTCAGGGACATTCTTAAATCTACAGACTCTGTTCTCAGGCTGATTTCCAATTTAACCTGTATAGGCTTTGTTTCTACTTCAGCTTCACCAAGTCAGACACCCCTTTGGGAGAATAATGTTGAATACAGGAACACGAATTTGTGGGATGCACAAAATGGAAGGGCGGGATGGACAGTCGAGATATGCACTATTGTGTTTAGTACAATACGTTGCACTTAACAAGTGGTAAAAAACTATTTATTACATCATTCATTCATGGTTGGTAGAACAGAGTTATTCCTGAATAGGTAATGAGTTTTTTTTTTTTACATAAAGAAGAGTGTACAATAAATTTTCTCTGTAAACAATATCTAATGGCAACAACAAGCACAATGTGAATGTGAAAGTTGGGTGGGAACATGAGAAGATCGAGTTGCCATGACAACCCCATCTGTGACTCTTTGGAAGATTATAGGAACAGGGTTTGGTAATTTTCCTCCAGGATACACTTTGACTACATGAGGAGGTCGATTATCTCTGTTAGGGAGTGATGGCAATGGCCGTTGGAAAGCTATTAAAGGATATATGGAAGGGAGGGTGAGAGGAATGTACCAGATAAATGAATACATTTCCACCACCACGTTCACCATATCAGCACAGACTCAGATGAAGATAGACCTGACCCCACAATCTTGCAAAGAACATGTCCTCCTCTGCCATCAGACCCACTTTACAGCCCATCCCTCAGAATATCAGGATGTGAGGAAATCACTGAAAAGACAGTTCCCATCGTCTTCATCACTACAAGCAGCAAATGCTGACAACACGTCACCAATACCTAGAAAAAAACACAGGAGTCCCAGGAGAGCCGCCTTCCTCAGAAGGGCCAGTCTGCTTGCTGTCCATATCTTGCAGAAATAAATATGAAAGTACTCCTGTAGAGAAAGGATTAGCCATTGCCGCTAAAGTGCCAGCCCATTGCCACTCAAAAGGCAGAGAAGCCACAGAAAATGAAGAAAGAAATCAATCTGATAGTGGAAAGGATGTGCATCAAAGTTCGTTGTGATTTGAGAGTCTTCTAATCAGTCTGGGGTAGATGTTTATGACATCAAGTCTTAATCTTTCCTTTTAAACCCCTCTCTGCCCTTCCTCTCCTCCTTGATGTATGATTGATCCGTTGGACAAGAGCCAGCCCTATATAAACCTGAGGATACAGCAGGTAGTTATTCCATAGACTATTCAAGACAGACATTGCCCATCACGTCATGCCTATACTACTACAAGAGCTGCTGTGTCGTCTTCCTGGCACATCTCTGCCCACTCTAGTGCATCCTCCCCTTTTCTCTTGAGGTGATCATCCTAACTCACTGGGCTGCTTATGTCCTCTCCCCAGCTCAAGGTATTCAGGTGGCTCCCTGTCACAATGAGTATCAAACGTGAAATCCTATGTTTGGCCCCTCATACCCTGTCGCGATCTCTGAATACTTTCTACACCCTACACTCTCCCTCAAGAGAGTCTGTGAGACCGTGACCACCTACTCCTGCTGTTCTTTGCATATGACACTCCTTCACCCAAGTGGCCATTTTCCCTGGCTGTACGTTTTCTGTGAAATTTTCTCCCAGAACATGCTCTGACTGCATGAGGAAGACGATTAGCTGTTTGAGACCTTATTGTAATAGCCTCTGAAAGGTTATTGTAGGATAGATGGGGCACAGCAACTGCCAGACAACTGAATGCATCAGAGCACAGGCTCTTATTATCTATTTATAATGGCAGCTTTTAACATGGGTCTAATTACAGAGAAAGTAAGCACTTAACCAATGCTTTTCCCCTCATTCATTTATTCATTCATTTGCTTTTCATGGAAACAACTATTGTTATGGGCCTTTTGAGCCTATGTGTTTCCCAGGAAAGATGATCCTGTTGGTGCAGGTGAGAGTCAATTCTCAAATGCTTAATTTCCCACATTTTCTGAAAGGGTGGGGTTGGAGGGGCAGAAAATGTGTGGGAGATGAAAGGTATTTGTAATTATCTGACCCCTTCATTACAAGGGAGAGCTGGTGACCAAGGGGCTTTCCCCTTTTTCTTCCTATGGTGATAGGGTAAATCCATCAGAGACTCAAGTTTACAAAAGACACAGGAACCAAGTCCTCCGGTGCATGGCAGACAACGTGTGTGAGGTCCCCTAGAGGGGTTGTGAGTGATTCAGACTGTGTGAAGCTCTAGTATTGTAAGAGTGTGTGTGTGTATGTGTGTGTGTGGTTTTGTCTGTCCGGTGCTGTATCCCTACGCACGTAGTTGCCTTAACTATACTGATTAAAGGTTGCCTCAATAGAAGCATGCAATGGAACAATGGATTCTAGGATACACAATAGAGTGCCAGATCTGGTGTCAAAAATGCCTGTGAATTTCAATCCCTCTGTGGACCTCTGTAATCTGCGGCTGATTGATATTAGCAGCAGATTTCTCCAAGCTGGACTGTCCCCGCACCAGTGAATCACAGGACTTAATGAAATAGTCATGCCAAGAATCAAAGCAACTCTCTTAGCTCCTGGTCTGACCACACCTGAAATATCCTGTTCATTTCTAGTATACATATTTAACAAGGATGTTGACAGATTGGAGTGTTGAGGAGCCAGGAAACGTCACTCTATGAGGAATAGATGAAAGGAGGAGGGTCCTGTGGTGGAATGAATCCTGAATGTAGAATCGTGAACTTGGTTTCAGTATCATCTTTACTACCTTCTACCTGTGAGACCCTGGGTAAGTCAATGAACCTCCCTGTGCAAGTCTTTCCTTCTAGTTTGAATGGAAGGAACGGGATCCTGCCAGCTCTAACTTCCATGAACGTATAAGTGGGTAGCATTTCACTCTGAAAAGAGAAGATTGTAGAGGCAGTGGTAGATGAAGGTATCTGAGGGACTTCCATCTAGGGATGAAATTTGCTGTGGCTTTGGTGGGGAGACCTATAATCAAAGGAAAACATAACCCTCCTAGTAGGTCCTAAAAATATGTCTGGGACTGAGTGTTTAATGTGTTGATAACAGGAATTCATGTTTTTCTTAACATAATGAAAAAATAAACTTTCTGAAGAAATGACCTAGTTTGGGAGGTAGTGATTTCCGTGTTATTGAAAGGGTCCTGGCAGAGGTTGGATGGCTTCTTCTCAGGGATATCACAGAGAGAATTCCCTGTGTCTCAGGTGGGAAATGAGTCCTTTGGTGCAATGACCTCATTAAGGCCTTAAAGAATAACTGGGAATACACTGGTTCCCTTTATGAATATCTTCTCCAGGGTGGATCAGTTGCTGGTATTCAGAAATTGTTTCCAAGAGGGCTTTATTCTACCCATTAAGCCCTTTGTGGAAAGACTTTATGATTTCCTAATTGACACATCTGTTTTCTGCCTTCTTCTCCTTAGAGGGACATTATCTCTTTAATGTCTGCAGGCTCTGTGTCCCCAAGGGAATTGAGGCAGGACCACAGTCTCGCTTCTGGTTGTGACAGACTTCTTTTCTCTATGTCCTTGATCTCTGCCTCCCTTTCTTTGAGTGGTATGGAAAGTCCCTTCTCTCCTCTCCTGCTGCCATTCCCACCAATATCCCCCTCTTTCTGGCACAGACCCAGGTTTCCTTTCCCATCTCACTTGGAAAGCCGTCCTTCCCGAGCATCACTCTCTCCTCATGCCTAGAGTTTCCTTATACTTCCTGTACTCATTGACTCCCTTTTCATCCATTCCTGGTCCTTACACAGGCTTCCTCTTATTTGCTTACCTCTCCTTTCTCTCCTACTCCGGGACAGAAATCCTTTGAGACAAGAATAACTACAGAACAATTTGTATTTTTGTACCACTCTGAGTTGGTTCAAATGGTTTCCTTATAAAATCCGGTTTAGGTAGGAAACGCCAGGATCAGTATCATTTCGGAGAAGAAGAAACTGTGGCTGAAAGAGGTGAGTAGGCAAGAGGAGAAGGAGATTGGATGAGAAAATGGCAACGAAGTGACCAGTTAGTGTTGCTGGAAGGAAGGGCCCCCGTCAGAGCTGAGGAAATATTTGCCCAGGGCTTGTTGTTCAGTCACTCAGTCATGTCAGATTTTGTGTGATGTCATGGATTTTTATTCCTGGGGTTTTCTTAGTAAAGACACCAGAGTGGTTTTCTTTATCCTTTTCTAGTGGTGATAACTGTTGTAGACAGGGCTTAGTGAATGTTTGCCACAGGCCTAGTCCATCCATCTTTCCCTTCTTCCACAGCCGTAAAATTTCCTAAGCCTAGAGAACTTTTCCAGTTGCTGGGACAGGGTGGGCAGAATATTTAGGACCTAGGTGACATTACCAATCTTTACCTAGAAGAGTTGGCTACAAGTTTCCCAAGGACAGAGAACAGTTAGAATCACTGACTGTCTAAGAATTCCTGTCCCTCACCTCCTTTTACCAGTTGGGGAAGGGTGATGTTTTCCCCCTACTTCTCCTGAATTCTCTTATCTATAATATGATCTGACATGAGAGGGGTTAAGGTGAACCCTTCTAACCACGTATCCTCATTCTGAGATATCCTCTTAACTCTTGGGGAGGTAGTGGGGAATGTTAAGTAATAGGGATTGGGAGTAAATGTTAGAGCAAGGTGAACTCCTGGAGCCAATAAAAGTCTCAGACGTTTCTTTCCCAGTAATTTCAGATGAACAGATCCCAAACATTTGAATGATTAATCTAACAATACACAAAATCTACTAAGGTTTTTTTTTTTTATTTTAAATAAATTTATTTAACTTTTTACATTCATTTTCACAAGATTTTAGGTTTCAAAACTTTCTCCCCATTTGTGCCCTCCCCCCTCCCCAATACACTGGACATTCTAATTACCCATATCACCAATCTGCCCTCTCTTCTATCATCCCTCTCTTCCCTTACCCCATCTTCTCTTTTGTCCTGTAGGGCCAGATAACTTTCTATTCCCCATTACCTGTATTTCTTATTTCCTAGTAGCAAGAACAATACGCAACAGTTGTTCCTAAAAC
>JAQQSK010014726.1:0-11020 GCA_028658325.1 Potorous gilbertii | reverse complement strand
CTGAGATTCAAATGCTCCCAGCCAGTTAGTTACTTGACTTCTGAGAGTCCTCTCCACCCGCAGCCTAGATCTGTCCAGCTAGTGCTTGGGGTCTGGTATTCAAATGCTACTCCCCAGCCTCAGGGCTTTTGGTGGCAGGTCTGGCTGCTATTCAATGGGAGCTTATCTGTTGGTGCTCAGGTTCGGCAGGGCCGCCTCCCAGGCCCAGTTCCCTCAGGGGGTTTATGCAGAGACCTTCTATAATGGAGCTGCTGCTGAGCTCCTGCCTGCTCTGGGAGCCTCTGGCTGCGTGCTTCCACTTGCCTCCCGAGGGGGCCTGAGTCCCAGAGACACCCCGCTACCCTCTCAGCCCGTCTCTCTCATTGACCTGCGAGTCTGTGGGTGGAGGGACCTTTGCGGCCACTGGAGATTCTGTCCCTGATGCCTGTTCAGATCTGCTGGCTCCTCTCTGTGCCGTGCGGCCAGGGCAGGGCAGGGGAGGGCTCCGCTCCCGTCTGGGGCGCGATGGAACTTTGGGGTCGGTTTTTCAAGGCTCTCTGAAACAGAAATTTCCTTCACTGTGTTGCTATGTGGCTTCCACTCTTCCAGAATTTGTTGGGAGTTCTTTTTAGAGGAAATCCATGGGCTGTGGGTTCGGAGCTACCAAATGTGTGTCTTTCTACTCCGCCATCTTGGCTCCACCCCACCCTACCTTTTGTATGTTATCTTGCCATCCCCGCAAACAATGGGTCTATCTTACCTTTGTTATGTGCTTTAAAAAGGGCTAAAAAAATTTCCTTTGTTATCCTTAGGATTTTTTTTTCCGGCTTCTGCTTATCCTGAGCTTTATACTTCTAAGATTACTTTTTTTTGTATTCATCCTTATTTAGGTGCATTTTAATGAACTTTTGTCACGCCTTTTTTAATACTTCATTTGGATTTGTTTTATTGGACAGAATATGCTTTTTCTTTGCTGTATTTAAGCCATAAGTTTCATATCGCCATGACTAGTGTATTCCTAGTCTCCTTGTGTTAAAATTTCAAGCTTCCTTTCTTTCTTACCTATAATCTATTCATTGATATGTAGATGATGGAAGCTGTAGTTGTTACTCTTAACTCTCCTATTATTTTCTACTCAGAATCATTGAGCCCCTCCTCCCTAATGGTCCTTCTGTGTCATATCTGTCACCCTTTACAATAGCCAGATTTACAGTTTCATAATGACATTCCTCTGCCTTTTGAATTTCTTTGTAAAACTCAGGCCATGGCATCTCTTGCTTAGCACAGTATCCGGCATATAGTAGGTGCTTAATAAATGCTTATTGATGGATTTTTTTTTCTCTAGTCCTTTCTAGGAGCCTGCCATCTTAATATGGTGATCTGTAGTCCTGAAGATAAAACCTCATTCATTAGCACCAATGACATTGCTGCCCTTAGATCCACATATCTGTCTTTTAGAAAAAGATCACCTTTAACTGGAAGAAGACATAAAAATAACCACTGTGAGTCCAAGGGCCAATCATAGGAGCTTTTTCTTTGTTACCTTATTTTCAAACAGTTAGAGGCAGAAATGACACAAGTCTTCAGATCTAATAGTTTCTCATTAAGTATATCTTCCAGAAGGGAAAATTAAAGGAAGGAAATGAGATGATGGGAAATAAGAGTTTCATGGAACATTTGAGAGATGGGTGAAACAGGACAGAAAGTATGAAAATGCAGAGAGTTGCTTATCAGAACTACTTCTCCGATCTAAGACATTCTAGAAGTAGTATGTCTCTGGTCCTTACCATGTTTGAGACATGTGATTAAAAAAGTCTTTCCTTACTTTGGGAGGTAGGGAGGAGGTATGTTCAGGGAGCATGATCCCTTTCAATATGCAGGGGAATGTTGGCAATGGGATCAAGAAAGAAACTATCTCTTAGAGCACAGTTGAGCAGCCTGACCAACTGTTTACAGACTTTAAGGAGAGAAAAATAGACTTCTATATTGTGAAGTACCAGGAGATATGAGTTATCTTTTGCCAGGTGCAACCTACTGTGTGTCTCACTACCATTGAATTTGTTTCAACACTCACGTTTCAGTTCAGTCTTTCCATGATTGCTATGTATATATGTTGGTAGAGTGTGCCTCAGGTTTTGGGAGGGGGATGTTTTTACTTTTTTTTTTTTACATTACCTTTACCAAGGGATAACTAAGCCTACTGGGTGATTTTTAATGAAAAGTTTACTACTAGGGGCTCTGGATTTACCTCATTTCTCAACTTCATTAGCTCTATTTAACCCTCTGGGAAATCAGCTTGTGAGTATATGAGTGCTAGTTGAGAGAGTAACTCAAACGGGGTGCTAGAGAGAGAAAGGGGCAGAAAGCCTGAGACAAAGCCCTTGGGTACAACTTGGATTCTGCTGCTGCTGAGTGAGCAAGAAACACTAGGACTTCTCACATAGGTTCTTATTCGGCCTCTCCAGTGCCTCTCTTATTAAGGTAGCCTAAGGCCTGGTTAGCTTTTTGTTTTCTAGATCACACCAACTCATTTTGAATCATTCCTTCTTTACCCTGGACTTAAAAAGATACATTTTTGAAGTTGTGTGGTACTTTACATTAGCTCCCTATTTTATTTGGTAATACATGTATTGCTTCTGGGAGAGCCAATGTCAAAAAGGCACTCATGAATGTGGCTCTTATCATTAAGTAACAAGGACAGAAATTTAGAATGTAGCATTCAGCATATCTCTTGGGCCTGAGGCTCCTACTCTGAATCTTAAAGGTGATACCTGAACTTTTTCATAACAGCCTTTAAGTTTAATTTCGGTAATCAGTCTCCTCCAGCTCAAGTGGTAGCTATAAATATGTCTTTGAGTTTTCTTTTCTGGAAGGTCACTTTCCCTGTCCATCCTTTGTAGCATTGCCATGACAAAAATGGATTGTCAGAAAGGTCAGCATGTACTGTGTAGGGAAAGCTGTGTTTTAAATCAGAGGCACATGTAGGCCTGTAGCATCAGATGGCCTTTCTAGCTGATTTCTTGAATTCACTTAGCTTTATCACTTATTATAACTAATAAGCCTTTAAGTGAAACTGATCGCATTCACAATGACTTCTACAGTGCCTTTCAGTTATAAATATATAATCCTATGAAACACATGAATAGACATCTTCTCTCACATATGTAACTCACACGAGTCCATATGTTTTAGTTCAGAATCTTGGGAGGATAGGAGAATGGGTTACATGTATTTTTTTCATGTTTGTACACATTTGGATTTATTTATCTGTTTCAGGTTGAAACCCATGACCCTCACACCCATGCCCAACTTCTACCCCTTCCCCAATGAATTGTAGGCTTTATGAAGGCAGTGACTGTTTTCATTTTGTTCAGTGCCCAGCACAGTGCCTGGCACAGAGAAGATGTTTAATAAATTAAGGCTATTGAGTGGTCGTTATTAGGAAATGGTTTTGCTATACTGGCATTTCTTTATATGTTTCCTTTTCTTCTAATAATGTTTAATTTCAAGACACATTTTTCAGGATTTGTAGTTTCCATATCTGAAATGGTTCTCAGCATTTGTGCTTCATGAACAGCAGAGTTCTATTGGATTTTGCTATTTGCACATATACATAAAGTGAAAAAAATGCATAAAGAAAATAATAAGTTAATTTGGTATTTTAATAGAATACCAGCTATGAGCACTGGATTGGCAGCTGTGATTAGATGGCAAGACGTTTGTTGGATTGAAAGTTAATTAGACTCTTAAAATGTTTTGTGTAGCACTTAATGCTGCCAATAATATGTCCTTTGCAGGCAATGCTATGCTGGAAGATGGTACAGTCTACAGTTGAAAGGAGTTGTGGGTTGGAGTGTAGAATTATGATGGCTATTATCAAAATGTGTATTTAAAACTTAACAAAACCTAAATAAAATTTTCATTTCCGTATACATAGTTGAACAGTAAAAAGAAGAGATTTGTGCCTGACATCACAAATCACCATGATGTACAACTTGTTCTGCTTTTAAAATTATATAATAAACTCAATGTGTAACTTTCAATGATGGTCTGCTAGTTTATCAGTTTGCTTTTATTTTAAAATATGCAATAAATTTAACATGTAATTTTTAAAGCTGCTCTGCTATGTCATACTTCTTGTCTTTCTGTTCTCTTCTGGGCATTTAAAATTCTTCAGTGATTCTTTTTTCTTTCTTTTTTCCTTCCCTTTCTTCCTTCCTTCCTTTTCTCCTTCCTTCATCTCAGAGTCACTTTAATTTGCATTTCTCTAATTATTAGTGATTTGGAATACATTTCATATGACTGTCGATATTATTGATCCATATAATTGAATTTCATCCTTTGAAAACTACTTATTCATATATCTTGGCCATCTATTTACTGGGGAATGTCTCTTCCTATATATTTGAATCAGTTCCTTGTATGTCTTGAATATGACACTTTTATTAGAGAAATATGTTGGGAATTTTTTTGGTTAGCTTTTAATTTTAAATATACTAATTTTATTTATGTAAAACCTGTTAAATTTTATGTAATTAAAATTGCCCATTTTATTTTCAGTGACCCTCTCTATCCCTTATTTGGTCATCTACTCTTTCCCTGTCAATAATTATGAAAAGTATTTTCTCCCTTGCTAGTTTATTATGCTTTTAAACTTTAGTTTTTAATTTATAGAATTAAACAAGCATTTCTATAGAATGCTTGTTTTATTCTATAAATATCATAGTATAATAAAAATATTAAAAGTATATATATCATAGTATAATAAAAAATGGAACTGCAAATCTATTATGTTCAACTTTCTATTCCTTTTAAATAGATAATAAAGTTATTGTGGAAATTTCTTTTTCCTTCCCCATCCCTTTTTTCCCATCTCGTCCTGCCCTAAAAATGGCAACCATTAGACACAAATGTGTATATATGTAAAATCATTCTAGACATACTTCTGTTTATTGATTCTTTCTCTGGATGTAGATAGTGCCTTCCTTTTTATGGCTTTTGTAGTTAATTTGGGTATTTATAATGGTCAAAATGACAGTTGCTCAAAGTTGTTTTTAAAACAACATTGCTGTTACTGTATACAGCGTTTGCTTTGCTTACCTCACTCCTCATTATTTCATGGAGGTCTAGACATGTTTTTCCAAGATCAACGAGCTCATTATTTCTTATAGCATAGTAATAGTCCATCACAATTGCATACCACAACTTTTTTTATCCATTCCTTAATTGATGGGCATCCCAGCAATTTCCAGTTCTTTGTTGGAACAAAGAGAATTGCTGTATTTTAGGACATATAGGTTCTTTTCATTTTTTTCCTAGTCATTTTTGGGAATAGACTTAATTGTGGTATTTTTGGGTCAAAGGATATATGCAGTTTAATAATTCTTTGAGCATAACTCCAGATTGTTCTCTAAAATGGTTGGATCCATTAACAATTCCACCAACACTTAATTAGTATCCCCATTTTTTCCATATCTCTTCCAACATTTGTCACTTTCTCCATCAATTATTTTAGCCAATCTAATAGGTATAAAATGATATCTCAAGATTTTACTAAAATTTCTATTTCTCCAATCAATAATGACAGATCATTTTTATATGACTATAAATTGTTTTGATTTCTTTATCTAAAAATTGCCTATTCATATTCTTTGACCATTTAGAAATCACACATTCTTATAGATTTTGCTACGTTCTTTACATATTTGAGATATGACATCTTTATCTGAAAAACTGTCTATAAATTTTCCCCCCAAATTTTGTTTTCTTCTGATCTTGACTACATCTGTTTCATTTGCATAAAGCTTTTAAAAATTTAATGTAATTGAAATTGTCCATTTTACACTTCACTCTGCCCTTTCTTGTTTACTCATAAATTGTTTGCCTTTTCATAAGTCTGCTAAGTAATATGTTTAATACCTCTCTTTATATCATGTATCCATTTTGGCCTTATCTTGGTAAATGGTGTAAGATACTGGACATTATATTTTAACTTCTAAATCATGCATCTTTTTGGTGCTTACAGTGTGGCGTGTTTAATGTCAGCCAGGATGCTTTCCAATTTTCCTAGCAGTTTTTTGTGGGATAGTGATTTCTCACCTCAGTACTTGAGGTCTTTTTGGTTTGTTAAACATAATATATAAATATAATACAATAAAACATTGTATTAGCTTCTGCCATCTGTTGTATATCTATTGCATATCTATTTTTTTTCCATTGATGGACCTATATTTTAAAACCAAATCTTTTGGTGATTACTGCCTTTTTGTATATGTAGTTTATGATCTGCTATTGTGAGGTCCCTATCTTTACTACTTTTTTCATTATTTTCCTTGAGATTCTTGACCTTTTATTATTTATCTTTAGCTAACTAAAGTAATCCTTTGGTAATTTCATTGGTGTGCCACTGAATTAGTAATTAACATAGGGAGCATCACAATTTTTATTATATTGACATGGCCTGCCCATGAGATGTTAATATTCTCTAATTTAGATCTATCTTTATTTTTGTAAAATATATTTTGTATCTGTAAATCTATTTTGTATGTATCTTAGTAGATAGACATCAAAGTAGACTCCATTTTAAATGGAATTTCTCTCTCTAGTGTATGTGCGTGCATGCGTGTGTGTGTGATATAGAGCTATGTAAGATTTTACATTCATTTATTTTTCATCTTGCAACCTTACTGAAATTAATGTATCAAATAATTTTTTTTGTTGACTCTTTGAGATTCCCTATATAAACTATCATAATCCCTAAAAAAAGGTGATTGTATTTCTTCTTTGTTTATATTCTTGATTTCTTTTTTTGTATAGAGAGCATTACTATCACTGTGTTAAATAGTAATGGTAATAAATAATATCTTTCCTTTATATCTGATTTAATTGGAAAGTCCTCTAATCTTTCTCTTTTACATAAAATGTTGACTTAATGTGTAATGTTGGATTTTAGGTAGACCCTACTTGCCATATTAAGAAAAAGTCATTTTATTTCTATGCTTTCTAGAATTTTTTTTTTTAAAAACAGAAATAAATTAGATTCTGCCAAAAGTTTTTTTAGGATCTATTGATTAATATATTATGATTTCGTGATAATATAGCATGCAATGTTGGAAGATATCATATGCTGATAATCATGTAGTTAAAATTTTTTTGTTAATATGTTCTATTAGCTTATGGGGAACTAGGCAATGCAACAGATAGAGTGCTGGTCCTGGAGTTAGGAAGACATATCTTCCTGAGTTCAGATCTGTCCTTAGACACTAACTGAGTGACCCTGGGCAAGTCACTTAATTCTGTTTGTCTTAGTTCCTCTTATGCAAAATGAGCTAGAGAAGGGAATGGCAAACCACCCTACTATCATTGCCAAGAAAACCCCAAATGGGTCATGAAGAGTCAGATGAAACTGAAAATAGACTGAGCAACAGTAAAACTATGTTTATAGTTTTCCTTATACTGAACCAACCTTACATTCCTGGTATAAATCCAACCTTATGTTATGGATAAACTATTTAATATGTTGTTGTAGCCTCTTTGCTAACATGTTATTTGATATTTTGAATCACTGTTGCATTCACTGGTGTATATAATTGTTATTTCCCTGCTTTGACCCTCATTTGGGTATCAAGACTATATTTATATCATAGACAGACTTTGAAAGTATCTGTTCTTTTCCTATTTTTTTTTAATTTTTATTTTATTTATTTATAAATGTTCTACAATCACTTCCTTAAAATTAAGATTTTATACCCCCACACCTACCCCCCTACCCCTCTCCCTCCCCATGACAGCATACAATTTTGTATAGGTTCGACATATACTTTCCTATTGAGCATATTTTCACTATAGTGATGTTATGTAGTCACACTGAGATAAGTGGAAGAAATCATATAACAAATATGGAAGTCATTCGCAGAATGTAGCAGATCATGTTTGTGTGTCTGTGGGCTTTAGTGTATTATGTTTTGATTTGTTCTTTTCCTATTTTTGCAAATATTTACATAATTTTGAAATTAATTGTTTTTGGAATGATTGGTAGGATTCACTTCAAATTCCAATTGGTTCTGAGGTTTCTTTTCTGTTTTTTTTTTGGAGTGGGGCAATTTATTTATGCAGTGTTAAATTTCTTTTTCTGATGTCAGGTTGTTTAAATAATCTTTCTTATTCTGTAAATCTGTGTATATTTTTATAAACATTCATCCATTTCACCTGTTATGTTTTTTTGCTGACAAATTGCCAAAAATATTGTGATTATTTTCTTTATTTCATCTTCAATTATTTTGAATTCTCCTTGAAAATTTTTGATATAAATAATTTAATTTTCTCATATATTTTAACCAATCTAGTTAACTATTTTCCCCATCTTATTAGTTTTTTAAATGGTAAAAAGGGTCCTTATTTTAGTTACCAATTAATTGTTAAAATTTTATTAATTTCTTCTTTGGTTTTCAGAATTTCTATATTGGTATTTAGTTAGGTTTTTTAATGTGCTGATTTTCTATTTTTAAATTGCATGGCCAATTCATTAATTTTTTTCTGTCTTTTCTTGATGAAAGCATTTAGAGATACAATTTGCTCCTATGTATTTTAAAGGTATAATACAATATGCACACATGACATATACACTTATAACTTAAATACATAGATGCATACTATTACATATGGCATCTTTAAGAATAATCTAATTCCCTTCCTTATCTTCTCTTACTGTGTTCATTTTTTACCACTGTCTTGTCTCAAACAATGATGGCTACTCCTGATTTTTTTAATTCACTTGAAACATAGTGGATTTTTCTCCAGCTCCTTATTTTAACTTTGTGAATCTTAATATTTCAAATGCATATTTCTTTACACAATCTCATTGATTTCTACTTTCTGATCCATTTGCTTATCTTTTTCTGTTTTATGGGCAAATTCATCTCATTTACATTCATAGTTAAAATGATTAATGATATACCTCCATCCATCCTATACTATACCTTTTTTCTCCTTTTATAGAAGATGATGAAAGAGGAGTTTGCTTAACATAATGTAATCCAAGACAATTCCAAGAGACTTGTGATAGAAAATGTTAACCACATCCAGAGAAAGAACTATGGAGTCTGAATCATGTTATTTTCACTTTTTTGTTTCTTATGGTTTTTACCACTTATTTTGACTCTTCTTTCACAACATGACTGACATGGAAATATGTTTAACATGAATGTACATGTATAACTTATATCAGATTTCTTGCTGCCTTGGGGAGGGTGGAGGAAAGGAGAAAAATTTGGAACTCAAGCCTTACAAAAATGAATGTTGAAAACTATCTTTACATATAATTAGAAAAAATAAAATACTATTAAGAAAAAGAAAACACTAATGATCTGTAACTGAAGTGATCTGCTTCCACTTTGTTGAATGTCTTATCTTCTCCTTGCACAGGCTTTTTACTTTTTCTTTATTTCCTTTTAATTCCTAATTTAAATTCCTCCATCTAATATAGGAGTCTCTTTTAATTATAGTTACATGATACTTGAAACTTCAGGTAGGAAGGGATTGACTTCAATTTGAAGTAAATTAACATCAAGAAAATGCAGGAGTTCCATCAGCCATCACCATACCAGCCATATATGGAATCATTGATTATAGCAAATGGAGAAGTTTTGAATACTATGGATAAGTACACTTACCTCAGTAAGGTGCTTTCCAGGGATGTACAAATTGATAATGAGGTTGACACATGCATTGCCAGAGCTAGCTCAGTCTTTGGGAGGAAAGTGTGGGAGAAAAGAGGTATTACACTGAATACCAGACTGAAAGTCTATAGAGCTTTTGTGTTGACCTCATCAGTATATGCCTATGAAACTTGGACAGTATACAAACGCCATGTCAGAAAACTGAATCACTTTCATTTGAATTGTCTTAGGAAGATTCTGAAGATCACTTGGCAAGAGAAGATGCTAGACACTGAGGTCCTTTCTTGAACTAAATTACCAATCATTCAGACTTGACTGCAGAAAGTACAACTCCAATGGGCTGCCCATGTTTTTCCATTGCCAAATGTATACTTGCCAAAAAGATTATTTTTATCAAGAACTCACACAAGGACTCACATGGTGATCAGAAAAAGAGATACAAGGACACTCTCAAGGTCTCTTTTAAGAATTTTGAAATTGATTTGTGACATGGAATATAATGGCACAGGACCACCATGCATGGTGTGCCTTTGTCAGAGAAGGTATTGTGCTCTATGACAAAGGCAAAACTGAAGTAGGTCAAAAGAAATATGAGATGTACAAATTTAGAGAATCCACCCCAAATATTCACATGGACTATATTTGTGCCTGACTTGAGGTAAAACATTCTGAGTTTGTATTGGTTCAATCAGCCACAGTCAGACACACTGTGACTTGACCCTAATATAGTGATGTCACTTTAGTCCTTTGACAAAGGACAACAACCAACCATATGGTTTTTATTGTTTTTTCCTTTTTGGTTGTTTGTAGTATTTTTTTCCCTTTAAATTGGAAGATTAGAATTTTTTCCAATATTCTTTGGACATATTTTGAGGTTTTTTTAAAAATTAATTTGTTTAACTTTTAACATTCATTTTCACAAAATTTTGGGTTCGAAATTTTCTCCCCATTTGTCCCCTCCCCCCAGCCCAAAATACCGAGCATTCTAATTGCCCTTATTACCAATCTGCCCTCTCTTCTATCATCCTTTCCTTCTCTTGTCCCCATCTTCTCTTTTGTCCTGTAGGGCCAGATAACTTTCTATACCCCATTACCTGTATTTCTTATTTCCTAGTAGCAAGAACAGTATTCGACAGCTGTTCCTAAAATTTTGAGTTCCAACTTCTCTTCATCCCTCCCTCCCCACCCATTTCCTTTGGGAAGGCAAGCAATTCAATGTAGGCCATATCTGTGTAGTTTTACAAATGACTTCTATAATAGTCATGGTGTGTAAGACTATATTTCCCTCCATCCTATTCTGCCGCTCATTGCTTCTATTCTCTCTTTTGATCCTGTCCCTTCCCAAGAGTGTTGACTTCAAATTG
>JAQQSK010014725.1:0-11020 GCA_028658325.1 Potorous gilbertii | reverse complement strand
GAAGCCACAAAAAAGACAGACTGAAACAGATTTCTAGCTGAAGAAAACCTGGAAGATCGAAAGGAAAGATGTATTGCACTGGGTTTAGAACCAATCACAACCCAGGGTAGGCATTGTAGCACCACTAGTTCTGAAGAAGTCATCAGTGCTCGGAATCACAGATAGCTGTTGCGGTTTCCGAATTTCTCAACCCCAAAATAAATAAATATTTTACTTGTACTTGAAGACTGTTGGAAGGAGAGTTCGAGAAGGTATATGCTTCTACTCCATCATCTTGGCTCTGCTCCCATGATCACAGACTTGGAGATGGAAGTAACCTCATGTGATTTCTTGCTCAGTCTCTTTATTTTACAGATGAGGAAACTGAGGCCCAGAAAGACTGTGACTTGGTCCATGTCACCTATGTAATAAGTGTCAGAGGCAGCATGGGAAGGCATTTGCTTTTATTATAGGGCCAGAGTGATAACCCTTTCTGTCTCTATGGATTTTTCGTTGGGGTCATGATCTGGAAATAACTTTGATGTTCTTAAGTCTTCACTGCAATTAATTGCTCCTTTGGCATCCTTCCCAAGAAACCACAGTCCAAGAAATCTCAAGTGACATCTCTTCATATGTCCCCTTCAGGTTTTCTGCCACCTTTCTGTTTAAATGCTGGCTCAATGTTTGCTCTTTTTCAGATTACCCTGAAAGTAGTATTATAAGAATTTATATTGCTATGATATCCTCACTAAACCTTGTTTATGAATTGATCAAAGTCCTTTTAATCTCTTTTCTCCTATGCTGGGCGTTCAGAGTCAGAATCCAGAACCTTGGATCTTTCAAACTGGAAACAAATTCTCAGGTGAGAAGCTCAGCCTTATGTGGTTCTTAGAATTTATTCATGTATAATAGATTAAAAAAAACTCTGACTAGAGATTAGCATATACTATATCCCGACAGGTGATGAATTAAAGATAGAGAATGAGACATTTAGTTTCAAGTAGTCTTTGAGAAATTTGTTTTACTTGATTACGAGTATTTATTGTAAGTTATTTTATATTTTTTAAATGGAAAGGAAAAAAAAGATAGAACAGCAAATTGTTCTTAGTTGATGAAAATGTTACCATATTCAGTACTGGACTCTGAATCAGAATATTGGAGTTGAGTATCTGGATCTGTTCCCTATCTAGTTGTATGATCTTCATCAAGTCATTTTTTTCTCTATAAATCTTAGCATCCTCATGTGAAAAATATGTGGTTTAGAATGTGGCTAATGATATGTCGTTAGATATATTCTTGAAATCCTCAACATTCCTAGAAATTTGATTTTTACCTGTTGATTTTCATAGAATTACTGTACTCTCTTTAACGACCCTCATTTTTTAAGTATCTGTCTCCTAGTTGTATGGCTTTGGGTAAGTCATTCAAGCTCTTTGTTTCTCAAATTCTTCATATATTAGATGAAGAAGCTGAGCTAGGTGACCCCTAACAATTTTTACACCAATACTTACTGATAGTTCTCCCTTGGTTAATATAAATGTTCAGAATTACTATTTAGAAGCCTGTCCACATTCCAGGTGATGCTCTCATTAAGCTGGGCCATAAAGGAGACTGAAGAGACAATAACAAAAGCAATGAAATAGATAATGATATTGATAATAACTGGCAATGTGACACCCTCTTTTTCCTCTGATAATGTCCCATTTCAAATGAGAAGCCATAAAATTTATGAACCTTGCTGACTTGTATTTTAGTTCCCTCAGAACACTAGAGTTCTTTACATAGTACTCTCTTGTCTCAGCTTGTCTTCATGTGGTCTGGGATATTTCTTATTCTTAAATAAGAGATTCCCATTTCTAAGTGTTTCAGTTTAGATCATCTCACTGAGACCTCAGGAAGGACAGGACCTCCAGGGGCTGTAGTTAGTTCTGAGTGAAGTTTAAACACCTCCAGGCCATCTCTACTGAACAATAAATATTAGGCTCTGGGGACAGCTCCTTGGCTAGAAGGAGATTAGGCTTTAAGAATGTTCACTTCACAAAATTTCATCTCACATGAACCCAGTAGGTATTCCCTGTTTCTGGACCTTTTGACTTTCAGCATGGCTATATTCACTTTGGGATAAGTTTGGTCAGACCATTATAATCCTCATCCTTTTTGTTTTGCTGGTGAAATGATAGCCTTCTATTCTTCTGTAAATTAAAGAACACCCAGAGTCATTACTAGAAGGCTGTTTAGTACATGAATTTCAATTTTTAGCTTAGGCACTTCAAATTTTTCACCAGCTGGATTAAAATGAGTGCTTCACTTAGAAAACCTCTTCAACTTTCCTGCCTATTTGCCAATGTTTGTAAATTTCACTGTGCATAGATGGTGCTCTCATTCATTCCTGTCATACTTTCTACCTTTCAAGCTTCAGGTCACATTCTTCTTCCTCCATTAAGCTTTTGGAGGTTAAATGAAGCATATTTTTCCTCTCTTTCCATATAATTCTCATACTATTTAGTTCCTCTCCTAAATATTTCTTATATTGTTGTTTTATGTTGTGGGTATTTATGGATACACATGTTTCATCTTTCCTAGTATACTGGAAACTCTTTAGGAAAGCAAGTGAGTATGATTTATTTTTGCGGTTAGCTCCAATATAGGATGTATGGTGTTGATTTTATAAAAGTATCTATAGATTTCATGTCTAATTCAGAGTGACATCATTACTTTTCCTTTATCAGGTGAGGTTTCATTTAATTGGTTTTCTGCCTGGGATAAAAGGAATAATGTAAGTACAGGTGTTAATAAGGTAACTCCACAGAGCAGGAAGGACAGAGAGTAATAAGATCCAGAGATGTGGGAAGCCTGAGTCATGCCTGAGAAGGAAAGAAATTTTCCATAGGAGGGATTGCTGATGCAGCCTTGTGGGGAGGGTAGATCAAGGGAAAGAAATGTCCTCAGTATCTCAATGCAAGCGCACACGTCTAATTCGCAGTTAAGACTTCACCTTTGAGAGTCCTTTAGTGCCTTAGTTTGGTACTAAGGAAAACCTAAATGAGAGGCTGAGATTTTGCATTTGACCTATTCTGCAGGGCAGAAAATGATGCTCAGGGAAGGCATTTGTGCAAAGTCTCACTGAGAATGACAGTAGTTATTGCCAGTTGAACATTGCCTAAAGGGTTTTTACAGCCCTCTGAAGAGTTTAATCTCATAACAGTTACTTAGAGCTACCCTAGGGAAGACTCTCTCTCTCTCTCTCTCTCTTTCTCTCTCTCTCTCTTTCTCTCTCTCTCTCTCTCTCTCTCTCTCTCTCTTTCTCTCTCTCTCTCTCTCTCTCTCTCTCTCTCTCTCTCTCTCTCTCTCTCTTTCTCTCTCTCTGTCTCTGGAACTCAGAGTCATGTCTTACTCTTAGAAAAAGGATTGTCCTTTCAAGTGATTTGAGTCTAGGTTTCTGGAAGGGAGTTGTAGCTGTAGGGCTGAATTTGCATCTGAAATTTGTTGTGTGAAACACAGAAGTCAAATGTACTTTCATAACATTTTTTATAACCTTTTCTTCAGCAAAATGTCATGGAACTGGGAGATGAAGTTTTGACTTAAGAGCTGCCATGGTGATCTTCAAAAATCTAAGACAGAGACTGTTTTTTCTTCAGTTCCACAAGGTGCCAATTATTTCCTTTTTTTCTTTTGTTTTGTTTGTATTTTTCAAAGTTTTAATATTTTAATTGTTTATTTATTTTTAATATTCATTTAAAATTTCTTGAATAATAAATTCTGTTTTTCCCTTCCATCTGTGTCCAACCCAGAGAGAAATCAAGAAATATATCAATTATACATATGAAATCAGGCAAAACATATTTCAATAATAGTCACTTTGCAAAAAAAGAAAGTAAAAGTGAAAAATTATTCTTTAATTTTCATTCAGATTGCATTCAGTATTTTTTGGAGGTAGATAGCATTTTCTCATCATAAGTTTTTTGTAATTCTCTAGGATAGTTGTACTTCTAAGAATTGTTAAGTCGTTCACCATTCTTCATTTAAGAATATAGTTTTTACTGTGTACAATACTTTTACGTATCTGTTCACTTCTCCATGCATTAATTTGTGTATGACTTCACATGTTTTTTCTGAAATCATCCTACTTATCCTTTCTTATAGCACAATAGCATTCCGTTACAACCGTATACCACAGCTTGTTCAGTCATTTCCCAATTGATGGGCATCCCTTTGACGATCCCAATTCTTGTCCAACATACAAAGAGCTGCTATAAATATTTTTGTACAAATATTTTTTCTAATTTTTTTGAGCTCCATATCTCTGATAAAAATTTTAGTAATATCCAGTTTACAGTTGGAAAAACCAAGATTCACAGATGTTATAGTGATTGCTTTAAGGTCCCAGAGCTTAAAAGTGTCAGAGCTGCATCTCAAAATTCTCTCTTCAGTTTCTCAGATCAGTGTTTGGTTGTTGCTTTTCCTTTTTATGCCCTATTCACTATAGACGTTTTCTTATCAGCATCCCCAGTGCTTATTACAGTACCTTGTACATAATAGGTATATAATACATGTTTATTAAATTTATTGAATTTAATATGAAGAAACAATACAAGTAATATATGAGCCTCATCATCAAGGGGGAAATATCGTCAAAAACAAAACAATGGAAAAAGTGTATAGTGTGAAGCAGAAGAAAGAAAGTATTTAAAGAAAAGGATTCATTTTTTTAATTTTAATTTTTCATTTTTAACACAGTTTATAATAGATAAAACAATTCAAACTTTTGGTCAGGTGATATTTCTTTTTAAAGTAAGAATCCTTGCCTTAAGAAATCATCAGCTGACACCTTAGCGGTGTGAAAACTGGCTGGGAATCAAAATAAAGGACAGGAGGCATGTGAAAGGCAGAGAGACAGGGACAGACTGCCTCCTTTGCTATTTTTGCCTTATCTCTCAGTAAGAAGAGGGAGAAAACAGGCATATGTTTAGCTCCTACTGTATGCCAGGTACTGTGCTAAGCACTTTTAACAAATATGGTTCCTCTTGGAGGAAACTGAGGCTAACAAAGGTTGATTGACTTGCCCAGAGTCACAGAGCAATAAGTGTCTAAGGATGTGTTTGAACTCAGATTTTCCTGACTGAAGGCCAACGCTCTATCCACCATGCCCCCAGCTGCCTCCTATTTAATGATAGTGACTTACAGTCATAAAGCATTTTTGCATTTATAATGCACTTGGCAAACATTAGATTCAAATCATGCCTTTGATCTTATTACCTGGGTAATAAATCACCACTAGTCACAATTCTTGGGGCCTTAGTTTCCATATAAAATGGGAGAGATAGAATCAATGACCTTAGAAAAGCCTTTCAGCTCTAGAACTAAAATTCTATATTTAGACAACTTTAAAAATATAACAAACTATGACAAAATATAAGGGTGCATGATCTCAGTGATGGAAACCAATGACAATCTTTGTTATAAAATACTTTCTGGGCTGGATGCCACAAATAAGACATTTTTAATTTCCTGAAGTCTTTTTTTTCTCTACTTTCTCTTGTGCTGCTGGCTGTTTGTAGGATAGTTTTCTTCCATTTCACCATCATAGAATTACCGATTTAGAGCTTAGAGGACAACTAGTTCAGTTCTCATTTTGCTGATGGGGAAATGGAGACTCAGAAAAGTTAGATGAATTACCCGAGGTCATATAGGAAGTAAGTGGTAGAGCTTGGATTCCATTTCATATCCTCAGACTCAAAAATCCAGCATTTTCATTTGTTATTTGCCTATTAGGCAAGGTTGGAGAAACTCCCGCTCTTGATTTAATTTTTTTTTTCTGATCCTTAGTGTCCTTTCTTCTGGTATACAGAAACAGTATCAGGAGGGGATGTCATACTTGCCCATAACTGCAGGGCCATGACAGGGTTCTCAGTCATTAATATTGATATTATAAAATCGTACAAAATGGGATTGTTACTCTGGATCTTTATCCATAAAATGGGGATAATAGTGGCCCCTATGTCTTAGAGTTCTGATGAGGATAAAAATGGAAATCATATTTGGAATCATATTTGAAATCACCTTTGCAAAACACTTTGCAAACTAGAGATAATCATGCAAATGCTAGCTGTTATGACAATTAATTATAAGTAAAATGAAATACAACATATTCATCTTTCTAGATCAGGAAACTTGGGATTTTGTCTCTTTTAAATGAAGAAAATTGTGAGAAAATACTTTCTACAGTACCAAATTTTCATTAGTAATTAAAACATTTTAATTTTTGAAATAGGTAATTCTCATTATCATTTAAAAGAGCAATATGAGTTAATGAATTAGGTTGTTGTATGTCAGAGTTCTGGCAGATATTGAGATATTATTTGGCGGATAGTAACTTCTCCCTCTATTTCCTTGTTCTGTCTCATCCACAGAACTGGGCAGGCGATAGACTTGAAGGGCAGTTCTTTTAAATCATTGCATGTAGTGAGTAGTTTATTGAATAGAATAATGAAACATTGAATGATGTACTCAATGTACTAAAGAGAATAATTGATCAAAATATAGAACTAAAGTGTATTTCTTATCATTTATGCATGTATCAAATAGAATTTTCTGTATCTAACATTAAAAATTCTATTTTTATTAAAAAAATGAATTGATATGATTGGGACATAATATCACTTAGAGGTAGAAGGCATTGATTAGGGATTGAATTTTACGTTAATCGCATTTGGAGCAAGTGCTAATGTTATTTTCATGTCCTTTCACCAGTTAGTGACTAGTATAAATTTTTTAAATATGCACTTCACTCTATTTCTACACCGGTTTTTAAATTTGAATGTAAATATGTACATTTTGTTTCTGATATACTTCAGCTGGTTTGTTTATCACCTCATGAGGAAACCTCTCATTTGGAAGACATCCACTGACAGATCCAGGAGTCATCATCTTGTCGAATGGCTGTGAGCAATCAAACAGTGGTGACTGTATTTATCCTGCAGGGTTTCTCTGAGTCACCTCCACTTCAGCTTGCCCTCTTTTGTCTCTTCTCCTTCCTTTACATCATGGCTGTAGCAGGCAATGCTCTCATTGTGGTGGCCATCAGCCTAGATTCAGGTCTCCATACTCCAATGTATTTTTTCCTTGCCAACCTGGCCATCTTAGATATTGGTTGCACAACCACAGTTCTGCCCAAATTGCTGGAAAACCTTGCAGACAAGAAATCCATCTCCTATGGTGGGTGCATAACTCAGTTGTATTTCCTTACATGTTTTTTGGGTGCTGAACTCTTACTTTTCACGGCCATGGCTTATGACAGGTATGTGGCCATCTGCCACCCCCTCCATTACACTACCATGATGAGTAGAATGGTTTGCATCCTCCTAGCTGGTAGTGTGTGGGGTATTACTACAATCAACTCATTAATACATACTGGCCTTATTATACATTTAACCTTCTGTGGCCCAAATCAAATTAAACACTTTTTATGTGAACTACCCACTTTGCTACTACTCTCCTGCACCTCCACATACCTGAACAATATCATGATAGTCATTGCAGATGTATACTTTGGGGTGATTAGTTTCATGCTCACTGTGGTTTCCTATGGCTTCATCATTTCCAACATCTTGAAGATCCGCAGCACAGAGGGCAAGAAGAAAGCATTCTCTACCTGTTCTTCCCACCTCATTGTGGTCACGATATATTATAGCACAGTTATATACACATACATTCTCCCAGGTTCTGGGTCCTCCATGGATAATGGCAAAATAGTGGCTGTCATGTACACTACTATCAGTCCCACTTTAAACCCTCTCATTTACACTCTACGCAATAAGGATTTCAAAAGAGCCCTCAAGAAAATGTTTCCATTCATTAAATAAATAATTGGTTGCAAAAATATGATGTAAAAGTTTAGGTTGCATGAACCTTAATTATTGGATTTATAGAATGATTTTTACTCATAATCTCAGAACTAGAAGGGATCACTCTGACCAACTTGAGGCTTATTACACTTCCTGTTCTACTCCCAACTTGCTTATTTCAGTTTTGGGCCACACAACACCCTCTCAGTCTCCATAAGCTTATTTATCTTTGTGCCCTTATAATTTGTTCATATTGAATCAGTTGTCAACCAAATTCTGTTGACATTTGTTCTGCAATATATTGCACACCATTTCCCGTCAGTTTGTCTGAAATCACACATTCCAAGTCATATCCTCATGATTCCTATTATTTGTGGTATATTTGATTACTCTCTTTAATTCTAATGTGTTTCTCCCTTCTGCTATGCAATTTGTTCTCCATACATACCTCTCCTGAAGTCCGGTTATAACCATACCATTTTCCTACTAAAATGTTTTAGAAGGTCTATTTAACAAATGGAAGGAGAGAAAACAAATTTTGTACGTTGAATCTTAGAGTTCTTGCAGTCCCACTATCTAAAACAATACATTTTTATCCATATTTTCCATGATTCCAATATGCACATTCTATTTTCCAACCAATCTGCATTGCTGGCTTTGTGTTAAGGGCAGTTAGGTGGCATAATGGATAGATTATTGGATTTGAAGTTAGGAAAGCCTGCGTTTGAATCTTGTCTCTGATATCAATAGGCTATATGACCCTAGATAATTCTCTGAACTTTTGTCAAGGTTAGTACCTTCATATGTCAAATGAAAATAATAATATTTCCTTTCTCACGGGATCATTGTGAAGATCTATTGAGATAATAAATATGTAAAGTTCCTTTTAAGTCTAAAATAGAGCTCTAATAATGTTAGCTCTTATTTTTGTACTTGATGAATAGTTGGGCAAAAATACTGAATATGGAGCCAAAATATGTGGATTCAAATCATAGCCCTTCTACTTCAGTACATATGTGACTTTGAGCACACCCCTTCATCTCCCTATCTCAGTTTCCTCAGCTATAAAACGAAGAGACTTTTGCTAAATGATCTCTTAGGTTTCTTGAGGCATAAACTAATGATGCTATGATCTCTTTCAGCTCTAAGTCAATGTTTATTCTATTTATACACATTCATACAGAGTTTCAAATGCCTGGAATTAACTTCCTCCTTATCTCTGCTTTTCTAAGTTTCTCTTTCCTTTGTCATCTCAGGGTGAACTCAGATGCCTCATTGTCCCCTAAACATCTTCAATGATCCCCTTCAGATGAAAATGTTTTCTCTCTCCCTATTTTTCAAACAATTTTTTCCTTAAATTTTTCTTAATTATTTGTAAACATTTAAGCATTCCTCTTTTAAAATGAAATCTGAGTTCCAAATTGTCTCCCCTTTTTCCATTTCCTCCTCCATGAGAAAGAAAACAATTTGGTATAATTTTTCAAGTATAGTCAAGTAAAACGTATTTCTATATTAGCCATATTACAAAAGAGAACATAGATGAAAAAACAAAGTAAAAAATAAGTTTGCTTCAATTTTTACTCAGAGTTCATCAGTTCTCTCTGGAGATGAGTAGCTTTTCTCATCATGGGTACTTTTGAATTGTTTCTCATTAAAGGTGGGGAAACCTGTCTCCTCCAAGTCATGTGTGGCTCTCTAGGTCCACAAGTGTGGTCCGTTGGTTGAATCCAAATTTCGTGGAACAAATCCCCTTAATAAAAGGTTTGGTTTTGTTATATTGGACTTATTCTAATGGCTGCACCCAGTGATCTAAAAAGCCACAATTGGCGTCAAGGCTGCAAGTTCCCCACCCCTGTTTTAGATCATTGTCTTGATCAAAACAGATATTTTTCACAGTTGACCTTTCTTAGAATATCACTGCTATTTTGTACAATATTCCCTCAGTTCTGATAATTTCTCTTTGCATCTATTCATATAAATCTTTACAGAATTGTTTATGTATGTACATATATGTTTGTGCATGCATGTATATACTCATATATGTATGTACATTATTTTTGGCTTTAATTCATACTAGCTCTCTACACTGATTAAAGTTTCTCTCAAGAAAAAACTCCAAACTGTGTGCTTAATAGCCTACAGAGCCTGAGGATAACAACAAAGAACTTACACACACACAGAGTATCTATAGGATTATATGCTAATACATGTATACACCTCTAGTTACATATGTATATAGTATTACTTACACTTGCCCTAGTAGTCCCTTACCTATCTGTCATGAAGTGTCTTTCGGTGTCCTTTCTCCAGGACCGTTGTAGGTGTTAAGGAGAGGCTTTAATTCTCTTTCTGTCATGTCAAATATATATTTTGCAATGAACTAACAGCATCTGCACTGGATTTTTCTGTTCTCCAGGCCTCCTAGTCACTTGGGAGACTGGAGCTCCAATGTCTTGTTGAGATTCCTCAATTCATAGAATCATAGAGTAAGAATTTCAAGGACCTTAGAGGCCATTAAGTCCAACTCTGTCATTTCACAGAAGAGATCCTGAATCAAAGGGAAGTTAAATAATTTTGCCCAAGTTCTCTGAAGGTCAGCCTATTCATTTCTCAGATTTTTTGCCAGAATACCTTTGTAAAAGGGATTTATAATTAGGGGATAGACAAAGACTCCTGATGGAGACATAGAGGCAAGCATTGAAAAATCACAACGTTTTTAGTGTTTAATTATTTTAAATGTAAATAGTTCCAAATCAAGTTAGGTTGCTTAGATCATTAAAAAATATTGTATTAAAGCTATGCATAGGATTAGGGACTTGACTTGTGATTTCATTGACATGAAAAATTTCTAGGAGAAGAAAGTCATTCTTTCAACATAGATCAGTACCTGCTCTACAAACTATAATCTTGCACCTTTCCTTAGTGGACATAGAGGGTAAGAGATTTGCTCAAATCACACAGTCAATGTGTGTCAAAGGCAGGACATCAACACAAAACCCTTAGGCTTTGAGGCTCGTTCTTTCTCTATGGTGAGAAATAGGTGACCTAGTGCTGGGCCTGGACTCAAGGAGATGTGAATTAAAATCTGATTTTAGACATTTACTAACTGCGTCGCTCTGAACAAGTTACTTCACCCTGTTTACCTTAGTTTCCTCATCTGTAAAATGAGCTGAGAAGGAATTGGCAAGCCACTCCAG
>JAQQSK010014724.1:0-11020 GCA_028658325.1 Potorous gilbertii | reverse complement strand
GGGACCTTCGCAGCTGCTGGAGATTCAGGTCCCTGACGCCTGCTTGGGTCTGCTCGCTCCTCTCAGTGCCGCATGGCCGGGGCGGGGGAGGGGAGGGCTCGGCAGGGCTCCGCTCCCATCCGGGGTACCTTTGCAGTGGGTTTTTCAGGGCTCTCTGCAACGGAAATCTCCTTCCCTGTGTTTCTGCGCAGCTTCCACTGTTCCAGAATTTGTCAGGAGTTCTTTTTAGAGGGAATCCATGGACTGTGGGTTCAGAGCTAGCAAATGTGAGTCTTTCTACTCCGCCATCTTGGCTCCGCCCCGAAGGCAGTTGTTTTTCCAGTGAAATATTTCAAATTATCTTGTATTTTTTCATTCTCTTGGTTTTGTTTTATAATTTCTTGGTTTCTTATGAAGTCATTAGCTTTCATATGCTCCATTCTAATTTTTGAAGAAATATTTCCTTCTGTGAGTTTTTTTTAACCTCCTTTTGCACTTGGATAATTCTTTTTGAAATATTCTTTGCCTCATTGACTTTTTGGATCTCTTTTGCCATTTGAGTTAGTCTATTTTTAAAGGTGTTATTTTCTTCAATATTTTTGAGTCTTCTTTAGCAAGCTTTTAGCTTGCTTTTCATGATTTTCTTGCATCATTCTCATTTCTCTTCTCAGTATTTCCTCTACTTCTCTTACTTGATTTTCAAACTCCTTTTTCTGCTCTTCCATGACCTGAGAGGATTACATATACTTTTTGGAGGTTTTGGATGTAGAAGCCTTGACTTTCATGTCTTCTGCTTATGGTCGAGGTCCCCCGCTAGTATAGTTTTGCTGTCTATTTCTTCCTGTAACTCCCTTAACTTCTCCTCTGAGATTCTGGATGTTATACCACTTGATACATATATATTTAGTAATGGTATTATTTTATTGTCTAAGGTGCCTTTTTGGAAAGATATCATTTCCTTCCCTATCTCTTTTGATTAGATCTATTTTTGCTTTTGTTTTGTCTGATATTGGGATTGCTACCCCTGTTTTCTTTTTTTACATCAGCAGAAGTTTAATATATTCTATTTCAGCGTTTTGCCTTTACCCTATTTGTATCCACCTATTTCAAATATGTTTCTTGTAAACAACATATTGTAGGATTATGGTTTTTAATCCATTTTTCTATTGAAATGGGATGAGTTACTATTACTGTGTCTTTCCATCCTATTTCCCTTACTGTTTATTCCTCCCTTCTCCCTTCCTCTCCCCAAGAGTTTTACTTTCAACCACTTCCTACCTCAGTCTTCCCATCCTTCTATCAGCGCCCCTCCCTTGTCCCTTACTACGTCTTCCCTCCCTTCTAACCACCCCCTCCCTTTTCTTTCCCCTTTCTCCTCCTTCTGCCTATATGGCAAGTTAGATTTCTATACTTAACTGAGTATGCTGTTCTTTCCCTGCACCAAATCAGATGAGAGTAAGGCTCATACAATGCTCATCTCCCTCCCTTCTTTCCCTCTACTGTAATATGTTTTTGTGCCTCTTTGTGATGTAATTCAACCCTTTTCTGCCTCCTCCTTTCCTCTTCTCCCATTACAATCCTTTCACACCCTTTAATTGTGTTTTTAATCTTCATATCATTTAATATATACCCACTCCTTTATTAATGCATATTCCTTTTAAATGTCATAATAAATAGACAGTTCTCAAGATTAACAAGTATCACCCTCCCATACAGGGATATAAACAGTTTGCCCATAAGGAATGAGAGATTTTTTTCCTTCCATTTTCTTATGTCTCTCTTGAGACATTTGAAGATCGAATTTTCAATTGGCCTTTTCATCAGCAAGGTCTGAAAATCCCTTATTTCATTGGATATCCATCTCCTTGCCTGAAAGATTTTGCTCAGTTTTGCTGGGTAATTGATCCTTGGTTGTAGTCTGAGCTCCTTTGCCTTACGAAATATTATATTCCAATTCCTCCAATATTTTAATGTAGAAGCTACAAGGTCCTGAGTGATTCTAATTCTAATTCCTTGATAGTTCAATTGTTTCTTTCTGGCTGCTTGCATTATTTTCTCCTTGACCTGATAGTTCTTCAATTTGGCAGCAATTTTCCTTGGCATTTTGAACTTGGGATCTCTTTCAGAAGGTGATAAGAGGATTCTTTTGATGACTATTTTGCCCTTTGGATCTAGGACCTCAGGACAGTTTTCCTTAGTGATTTCTTGGAAGATATTTTCCAGTCTCTTCTTTTCTTCTCTTCTTTCCAGTATACCAATAATTCTTAGATTTTCTCTCTTGGATCTATTTTCCAGATCAGTTGTTTTTCCAATGAGATATTTTACATTTTCTTCCATTTTTCATTTTTTAGATTTTGTTTGACTGATTCTTGGTGCCTCATAGTCGTTAGCTTCTACTTACTCGATTCTAATTTTCAGTGAATTATTTTCTTCAGTTAGCTTTTATATTTCCTTTTCTATTTGTCCAACTTTTCCAGTTAAGTTTTGTACTTCCTTATCCATCTTGCCAATTTTACTTTTTAAGGCGCTGTTCTCTTCAGTGAATTCTTTTAACCATTTTGTATTTTTAAAATCATTGGACAAATTTTTTCTACCTCCCCTATATGACTTTTGAAATTCTTCTTCAGCTCTTCCAAGGAGGCTTATTGGGCTTGAGTAAAGTTGATATTCCTTTTTGAGATTTCAGATGTGGGTATGTTATTAGTATTGGCCTCTTTTAAATTCATATTTTGGTCTTCCTTGTCCCTGTAGTAAGATTCTATGTTCTTTGCTTTTCTGATTTGCTTCTTGTACATTGTGATTGCATTTTTCCTGGCTTTTAAAATGGATCTCTGCTTCTGGAACACAGGAGGCTCTGTACCATGTTTCTTAGGATAGGAGTTTGAGGCCTGGTTTCTGTCTTTGTATGTTGTGGCCTCTGGTTCTTTCAGCTAATAGTTATATAATGCTGGAGTTTACCTGGTGCTGAATTGGTTTGTGTGCCAAGGCCAAGACCAAGTTAAGTCCTTCTGAATTTTCTCAGTTTTACACTGAAACTCCTGGTGTGGGGTGTGGAGAAGGGGTGGTCTGGCCATAGGAGGTCTCCTCTCCTTAATTTGTGCTAAAGCACAGGCAGACTCAGTGATTGGTGAACTCTATCTGTGCGGGTGTCTGCCCAATTCCCCTGACTGGGCTAAGCCACACCTGGGGTCCTGGTGTTGGAGATTACTGGCTACACCCCCTGGGGCTCAGGCTCTTCTATTGCTCCACTGAGATGGTACTTTCTGGGATGCTTCCACCCTGCCCTGGACCCCTCCAGCTACAGGAAGAGGAACCCTTCCCATCCATCTCTCTAGCCTCTGAGCTGAAAGACTGATGTTCCCCTTCTGCTGGCTCTACTATTCCAGGATTTTTCCTGGGGCAATATTCTCTTGGTTTTTGGAGGTCAA
Organism: Potorous gilbertii; assembly: GCA_028658325.1. Classification (NCBI taxonomy): domain Eukaryota; kingdom Metazoa; phylum Chordata; class Mammalia; order Diprotodontia; family Potoroidae; genus Potorous; species Potorous gilbertii. The sequence continues at coordinate 7,613 of JAQQSK010014724.1, read as the reverse complement.
CAAAGGAATGGTGAGAGCACTTATAGTTTACTCGGCCATCTTGGTTCATAGAAGTTCAAGAAGGTGACTTTCTAACATTTGGTTTGTGGGCTGATCACCCCAGGAGTTGCTACAGCTGCTGCAGTGGGCCCTGTGCTTCTCTCTCACTCAATTCTACTGGACTCTCATCTGGTGCTGAGAGGCTTGGGAATCCACACTCCCACTTCTGATTCGGTTCACCTGGTCCATTCCTGCTCTGCTACAGCTGTGGTCAAGTCTGCTCTCGTTCAGCCTGCATATTCTGTGCTCCGTCTAGCCCTTGCAACAGAATCTTTCTGTTGATTTTCCCTGTTGTCCTGGGCTGGAAATCTGCCCCACTCTGTCTTCTAGTGGATTCTGCCACTCTAAAATTTGTTCAGATTCATTTTTTTAAAAGTATCTGAAGGAGTTTGTGGAAGAGTGCAGATAAGTCTTTGCTTTCATTCCTTCATTTGGCTCCACCCATAATCAACAAATTTCCTTTTTGTATAGTTCAATGTTCAATTAGTCTCTTTCATTAATTTAATTTTCCAGATTTCTCAATATAGAGAAGAAAGTTTTCTAAACTGTTGTGAGAATATGAGCTTGGTAAGAGTATCCTAAATTGCAGAAAATCAAATTGAAAATTTGGTTCACACCAGTCATTTGTAGATTTGGATGGTGAAGTATAGGCCAGTTTTCTGAGTGTTTGACCAAACTGGATATGCTGGTTATTTAGGCTCTGGGCATGTGAGATTGACAGAGTCAGTTTTAAAAATCATTCTAAAGTGCCTAGTATGTTCCAAACACTAAGCTTCATTGCAGATACATTAAAATGTGAGATAGCCCTTCCCTCAAATAGCTTATATTTTAATAGGGGATGATGATACATATGGAAGAGTGATAACTAAAGAAGAGTGTTTTGTTTTGATTTTACTTGATTAATTTTGGTTCCAAATTTCCTTTGTCCCTCTACCCTTCCTCCACTTATGGAAAAGGCATGAGATATGATATCCATTATACACGGGCAATTTGGTGGCACAATAGATCGAGTGTTAGGCCTGGGAGTCAACAAAACTCATCTTACTGAGTTCAAATCTGGCCTCAGACACTTACTTGCTGTTTGACCCGGGAAAGTAATTTAACCCTGTTTTCCTCAGTTTTCTCATTTATAAAATGAGTTGGAGAAGGAAATGGCAAACTATTCCAGGATCTTTGTCAAGAAAACCCCAAACAACTGAACAATAATGATACATGTTTGTGAACTCACGCAAAAAATATTTCTGCATTTGCTATGTTCCAAAAAAGCAAAAAAAAATCGAAGGGTAAAAAAGGTGCTTTAATCTATACTCTTGAGTTCATCAGTTCTCTATTTGGAGATGGATAACATTTTACATCATGATTCCTTTGGAATTGTCATGGATCACACTGCCTTAATCATATATTTATAGTTTGATTTATAGTTGATTATCTTTTCGATAGTACTGTTACTGCGTGGATTGTTTTCTTGGTTCTGCTTATATAACTTTGTAGCATTACGTATGTCTTTCCAGGTTTTCCTGAAACCTTCATCATTTCTTATAGCACAAAAATATTTCATCACATTTATATTCCAAAATATGTTCAACTATTCCCCAACTGATGGATAGTCTCTTAGTTTCCAGTTTCTTGATGCCACAAAAGGAGTTGACACAAATACTTTTTTATAGGTGGGTCTTTCCCTTTTCTTGCAATCTCTCTAAGATAGAGATCTAATGGTGGCCTTGCTGGATCAAAGGGTACATATAGCTTTATAACCCTTTGAGCATGACTCCAAATTGTAGTCCAGAATGGTTGAACTAGTTCACGATTCCAGCAGTAGTAGCTGAATTATTTCTCTCTGGCTGCTTACAATATTTCCCCCTTGACCTGTGAGTTCTGGAATTTGGTTATAATATTCCTGAGAGCTTTCATTTTGGGGTTTCTTTCAGGAGGTCCAGGGCTTTACCATCCCTCCTATTTCAACTTGGTTTTATTACTTATGATCAAAAGGGCTTGGGTGGGTAGGGAGGTTACAATATCTTCTTCAGCCTCTGTAGTACTATGTAAGAATACTTTGTATTTTAAATCCATATGTCATAAGGTCTTTAGATTAGATGGACAGCCAAGGTCACTGCCATGCAGAATTCAGTTCAATTGCTATTTGTGACCCCTTACAGGAAGAGCTGTGGAAACAAGCCTTTATATACACAGCCATGACTCAAAACTACATTATTTTATTGTCTGTTCCATAAAGCTGCTCTTCAGGGCCAAATATTTTATGTTATAGTGAAGTGTATTGTATAAAGCAGAAGTCCGAGTACAGATGCCTTTTATTAGAACTGGTTTTTACAGTTAAAGGGCCTTTTATAGAGGGAGAAGGGTTGATTTCAGAATTATCTATGCTATATTGACTTTATAGTACCCTAAGGTACTCTTGAAATGCAAATGTGGTTGTTCATTAAGCAGAAGTTGTTTTGGAACTATTATGCTATGGCATGTTAACGCAGGTGGAATAGTTTCCTTCTCTTAACTCCACTCCTGCCTCCCGGATCTTTTAAATATGGAACCTGATGAAAGGAGAAAAAATGCATGCTGATTGGGTTAATAAATAGAGATTTACTTAGGAGAATGTCCTCCTAAAGATCAGTGATTTGGCCTCGGTTACTAAAGGAGTTCATACCAAGTTCTGTGGTTTGAGGTGGTAGAAAAAGGTTCTGCATTTAAAGTCGGGAAACCTGGATTTCTATTTCTGTTCCTTTGTGTGACTGTGGGCAAATAATTTAATATTCCTGAGCCTCCAGTCAGTCATCTTTAAAATGGGGAAAATAATACTTGCACTTCTCACCTCAAAGGACCGTTATGAAGGAAACACTTTGCCAAAATTTAAAAGAATATTTCAGAGCCCTGGACTTGATACCATAGGATCAGAGTTCAAATATCAGTTCTGCTGTCGAATAATTTATGATCTTAACCCACTAACTTTAATACATCTTTAAAATGGGGGAATGGACTAGATGGCTTTTGGGGTCCCTTTCAGTTCTAAATCTATTAACCTTCTGGCCACCTTCCCTTAGATACTTCTTCCTTTAGTAGAGAAGCAGAAGACATATATGAGCAGAGGAATAATTTAGCACGCTGAATTTAGTTCAGTTGTGTCCAGCTCTTCATGACCTCATGGACCATAGGATGTTGGGACTATATCTTCCACTGTCTCATGAAGTCTGCCCAAGTTCATGTTTGCTGCTTCCATGACAGTATCTCTCCATCTTATCTTCTGCTGTCCTCTTTCCCTTTTGCCTTCAGTCTTTGCCAACATGAGGGTCTTGTCCATTGTGTCCTGTCTTCTCACTATGTGGCCAAAGTATTTAAGCTTCAGCTTCAATATTTGACCTTCTAATGAATAGTCGGAATTCGCTTCTTTAAGAAATGACTGATTCGATCTCCATGCTCTCCAGGGGACTCTCAAAAGTCTTCTCTAGCACCACAATTCAAAAATATCAGTTCTGTGGTACTCAGCTTTCCTTATAATCCAACTCTCACAGCCATACATTGCTACTGGAAAGGATATAGCTTTGACTATATGGACTTTGTTGGCAAGGTAATGTCTCTGCTTTTTTAGTATGCTGTCCAGATTTGTCATAGCTTTCCTTTCAAGGAGCAAATATCTTTTAATTTCATGGTTGCAGTCACTGTCTGTAGTGATTTTGAACCCAAGAATATAAAATTTAACACTGCTTCTATTTCTTCTCCCTCTATTTTCTAGGAAGTGATGGGACCACTAGTCAAGCTGTTAGTTTTTTTATGTTATACTTTAAACTAGCTTTTATACTCTCCTCTTTCACTTTCATTAAGAGGCTTCTTAATTCTTCTCATTTTCTGTCATCAGAGTCATATCATTTGCATACCTGAGATGGTTGATATTTCTCCTAGCAATCTTAATTATGGCTTTTTATTCATCCAGCCCAGCATTTCATATGATGTACTCTCCATACAAGTTAAATAAACGAATCGACAATACGTAGGCTTTCCCAATCAATATTAAACCAATAGGTTCCATGTTCGGTTCTGACTGTTGCTTCCTGACAAACCTACAGATTCCTCATGAAACAAGTAAGATGATCTGGTATTCCCATCTTTTTGAGCACTTGCCACATGTTTTTGTGATCCACATTGTCAATGACCTTAGTGTAGTCAATAAAGCAGAAGTAGATTTTTTTTTCTTCTAGAACTACCTTGCTTTCTCTATAGTCCAGCAAATATTGGCAATTTGGTCTCTAGTTTCTCTACCTCTTTGAAAATCAGCCTTCTCTTCTAGTATTTCTCAGTTCAAATATTACTGAAGCCTAACTTACAGAATCTTAAGCAAAACCTTGCTGGTGTGGGAAATGAGAGCAATTTTTCAGTAATTTGAACATCCCTTCTTTAGGACTGGGACAAAAACTAACTTCTAATCCAGTGGCCAGTGTTGTGTTTTCTGAATTTGCTGATGTACTGAGTGCAACACTTTAACAGCATCACCTTTTAGGATTTTAAATAGCTAAACTGAAGTTCTGTCACCTCCACTTGCCTTATTGTTATCAATGCCTCTTAAAGCCAAGTTAACATGTAGTTAGTTTTTATCACCAGTTTTATCTACACCCCACCCCTGAAGCCCCATTACCTGAATATCTTCTGGGTTCCTTTCACCACATAGAGATTCATGGGCAAATGGAGTTCTTGAAAAGATACTTTTCCCCTGGTAAACAGAAGATAAAATGATAGCTTAAAGAGAAAAGATTATACATGCTCATGGTGCAATGAGAGGATTTGAGGGAGGAAGAAGTGTAAGCCTATGATCTCCCAGTAGTGTTGGTCTATCTAAAACTTTTTTATAGTGTCAACACTGGAATGTCACAACTCAGAAATTCCATGTTAAGAAAGTCATCTTATTTCATGTCAACTAACAAAGCTCTGAACTCCTACCTATGACTTTATAGCTGTGATTGCACAAGAATATTCCCAGGTAGATAAGCAGGGCAGTGGTTCCATTTTAAGGCTTCAGTCATTGAATGGGATAAGGCAGAGCTTTCAGAATCTGGACAGCAGTTCTCTTTTCAGTGTCTAATTAAGAAGAAGAGGCAGTATGTTTGGCTTTTGTTATGATCATTCCTGCCGTCAGGATTTTTGGAAGCCAAAGCAACTTATATTTTTACAATTAAGTCATTATTTCAAAGGCCAAAAAATGGCTGTGCAGTACATCAAAAATAGAACACATGTATAACCAACTGACTTCTCTTGATCTGCATAGCAAGTATGTACAGAGCAAAAGAAACTACAGTTCCCTTCCTGACTACATTTTTGCTTTTTTTCTTCTCCTGTGGACAATAGATTAGTTTCTATAGTGGAACTGAAGCTTCAGATGGGGATAGTAAAGTTCCAACCAATATCAGAAAAAAACAAGTTTGTATGTAAAAATTTTGATTTCTAACCTCCTGGCCAGATAGATACTGTTCATGACCATTATCTTCTATTAGCTTAAAATTAAAGGTAGACAATACTGATAAGAACAGAGAGAGTCAGGGAAGACATTAATTGAATGCAAATATTTGGATTTATATCTCTATCTTATGTATAAGCAAAGCATTTAAGGAGTTTCGAGGGATATGGATCTGAAAGAAGGGTCAGAGTTGTATATGACCATTATTGTATAGATTTGTTCTTTTCATAATCCATCATCATTAATGTCACTGCCCTCAAGTGATATTGAGTAAGTCCATGCATAGCAATACTTTTCTGATACTTTTTGCCCTAACAGCAAACCTATTAGTAATGTCTCATCTGTCAATTTACCTGAATTGCAAAAGGGATGGCAGGATGCAAGAAGAAAATTGGTTCATTGCTGGTTCAAAACAAGCCCATCCAGATTCTACTACATCTAAAATATCTTTGGATGAAATATCCAAGATAGTGCTAACGTGCTAAGTGAAGTTCAGAAGACCTGAATTTGAATCCAACCTCTAGTACTCATTATCTGTATTACCTTGGTCAAGTCACTTAACCTTTGTCTGCTTCAGTTTCTTAATCTGTAAAATGAAGATAATTATAGAACCTCCCTCTTAGGGTTATTGTGAAGATAAAATGATATAATATTTGAAAAATTCTTTGCAAATGTTAATGTACTATATAAATGGTAGCTGTTATTATTGTATTCAGGGGAAAAGTTTGAGAGAAACACGAAACTACAGGCAGCCACAGCAGCAGGGGCAGCTGCAACCACTGTTTCAGGAATTCTAAGCTTACAAATAGTGAAGGAATAGAGTAGCTGACAGTATACCTCCCCACCCCCAGTGGAAGCAGAGAACTACCTTGACAATGCACTCAAAAGTCAAATAAATGACTGGGGAAATGAGCAAAAAGTGGAAAAAGAATCAGACAATAGAATCTTACTTTGGTGACAATAAAGATCAAAATATACAAACAGAAGACACTAAAGTCAAACATCCTACGTTCAAAGCCTCCAAGAAATATATGCCTTGGTCTCAGGCCATGGAAGAGCTCAAAAAGGATTTTGAAAATCAAATAAGAGAGATAGAGAAAAATTGGGAAGAGAAATGAGAGTGATGCAAGAAAATCATGATAACTAAGTCGATTCCTTGCTAAAGGGGACCAAAAAAAGCTGAAGAAAATAACATCTTGGGGGCAGAGCCATGATGGCAGAGTGAGAGCAATGACTCATCTAAGCTCTGGGACAAACTCCTTCAGGTACCTCTGAAAGGAGAATCTGACCAAATTTTGGAGGTGCGGAATCCAGTGGGAGACAGACGGTGAAGGATTTGGAGCTCAGGTTGTACTGGAAGGTCCACGGGAAGGATCTGTTCTGCGGGGGTGAGCCCACAGCGCACAGCACAGCATGGCCAGCACAGCAGAGCAGAAGGGACCTGAGAAACCTGAGTGGCGGGCGGAACCAGAGGAGTGACACCGAGGGTGGGAGACAAGCTGAACCGAGTCAGTGAGAGCCGCTGAGCGCCAAATATCAGTGCAGCAGCTCCTGAGACCTTCAGCCCGAAGATCAAACTTTGGTAAGTCACCTACTTGAACTTCCAGGAGCCAGGATGGTGGAGTGATCAGTAAATTCTCTCTCCTCCCACCTTGATGACTGTGAAAGAACCATAAAATATCTCCCCAGAAAAATCCCAGATCAATAGAAACAGCAGAAGGAGGCCAATAGTCTCATAATACCTGAGACGAGGAAAATAGCTAAGGGGGATTCCTCCTATGGTGGCAGAGGCAAAATGGAAGGACAGAGGACCCAGGGCAGGGAAAACTTGCACTAGGATCCAGGCAAGCCTCAGCGCCAGAAGAGGAGCCCCAGGAGGGGTGGGAACACGCATTAGCATCTAGGTGTGCCTCAGCTGTCCAGGGGAATCAGAAAGACAATAGGGCAGCTAGGATCACCAGCCCTTGAGCCTGCCTTTGCCTCAGTTCAGCTGAGGAGATCTCCTGTGACCAGAACACTCCTCCCCCACACTTAACAAGCTAAACCCAGGGCTGATTGGGGAAACACAAAACAAAAACCTGCTTTTAGCTTTTTCACACATCAGCTCAGCAAAAAGTTC
>JAQQSK010014723.1:0-11021 GCA_028658325.1 Potorous gilbertii | reverse complement strand
ATCTCTCTCATTTCTCTTCCCAGTTTTTCCTCCACCTGTCTAACTTGATTTTCAAAATCCTTTTTGAGCTCTTCCATGGCCTGAGCCCATTGGATATCTATTTTAGATGTTTGGGATACAGAGGCCTTGACTCCTATGTCTTTACCTATGGTAAGCATTGTTCCTCCTCCTCAGAAAGGAAAGGAGCTAACATCTGATTACTAAGAAAGTAACTTTCTATGGTCTTATTTTTTTTCCCTTTTGTGGGCATTTTCCCAGACAGTTACTTGACTTCTGAGATTCTTCTCTATCCCCAACTCATCTCTAGATCTGCCCAGTTAGTGCTTGGTGTCTGACATTCAAATGCTGCTCCCCAGCCTCAGGGCTTTCAGCAGTGGGCCTGACTGCTATTCAGGGTAAGATTAAATCAGGCTCTCAGGTAGGGGCAGGGCTGCCTCCCAGGCTGAGTTCCCTCAGGGGGTTTATGCAGAGACCTTCAGGAATAGAGCTCCTGGTGAGCTCCTGCCTGCTCCTGAAGCCTCTGGCTGCTGGCTCCCTCTGCTGCTGCCTCCTGAGGGGGCCTGAGGTATGGAGACACCCCGCTCCCCTCTCGGCCAGCCCGGAAGTCTCTCTCACTGACCTGCAGCGCCTGTGGGTGGAGGGACCCCCGTGGCCACTGGAGATTCCAACTCTGAAGCCTGCTCAGATCTGCTCCTCCCGGGGCTGCGTGGCCAAAGTAGGGCTGGGTTCTGCTCTGGTCCCTTGCTAGATAGACCTTTGGTGAGGGTTTTTCAGGTCTTTCTGGAATGGAAATCTCCTCCACTCTGTTGTTCTGTGGCTTCCACCGCTTTAGAATTTTTTAGGAGTTCTTCTTTACAGATATTTTATAGACTGTGGTTTTGGAGCTAGCATAAGTGTGTCTTTCTACCCTGCCATCTTGGCTCCTCCCTTTGTAATGATTTTGATGTTAAAACAAGAGTTGCTGCCAGTGAAAATTCTGCTAAGATTGTTCTTTGAGTTTATGGCAGAGAGAGAATTGAATGAAAGACATAGCTACTTGCTTGTCACTAGCTGATATTTGATTGGTCTGCATTTACTTTTCCTAACCCCTACTTAATAATTTCTTATAATCTTTTCTTTTAATTTCTTGCTATCTTCTTCCTCCCTAGGTTAGGACTTCTGATCTACCCCATCCTTAGCCCACTGCATCTCATGTAACATGTAGGGCAACATGACTGATATGATCAGAGACTATAGAAAAATTTGGATTACCACTTTCTTGGGTTAAAAGAAACTAAAACTGAAAATATTGACCTTCAAGCATTAGGAAATATTGGCTAAAAATGCTATTTTTTAGTTATTTCTTGATCATCTTCTGTCTTTTATGAATAAATATAAATCTAGTGTGTTCCCAGGTGTGTGTGGGGGGATAGGGACCCTTGTGTAGCATGATAACACAAGACACAAGTCACCAGGTTTGTCTATCCCCTCAATATTCAGTCTTACTAAATGACTTCTTGTGGTTAGCCAAAGCTTCAAGGTAATTTGTAAAGTTAGAAGACATAACTAGAATTGAAGGGAATTCCAAGTCCCTAACCTGACTCTGAGTAAGACCTGGCATATTTTCTGCGGAAAAGGAAAGTATAGGAAAATAAGTCTTCAAAGAAGCCTAAGCACAAGCTGAGTGGTGGAAATCCTGACTAACAAGATAGTAGAAAAGAGTGTTGACTAATCTTAGCATGTTGACCTGGCGATAATTTTATCAAAAAGAGAGCAATAACACTTCATAGCAACAGATGATAGTTCCAGTCCATGGTAGCAGTAATAGAGTAGAGAAATGGAAATTGGTGGTTTCAAGGACAAAACCCTGCAGCCATATAATAAGAATTAAGCCTTGGAGAAATTTCTCAACTGCGAGAAATCAGATGTCTTGGAAGAGGCATGCCCTTCAGATGGAGTCCAGTAACTGTGAGTCATAGAGAGGAGGCCAAACTGAAAATAAAGAGATTTACTTAGCAGGCTAAGGACACTGCTGATGACAGCTTCTAATTCCTATGGAATAGATTTAGTTTTCATAACATTTCAGACCTGCTGAAAGAATACAGCTAAGCAGAAGCATTCTGCAGAAATTTAATACAGATAAGTAAGACCTTTCATAGACAAGGAAGGGGTAGAGAAAGGATGAAGTCACTCAAGGGAGGAAAAGGAGGTTTCTAGGTGAATATTTGCCATGTATTTGGTAGAGATTATAATTGGAATGAGAAGACCCTTCATAATTAAGGGTGGGAGACAAGGGGAAAGTGTACAAATGCTTTTACAGTTGTGAAAAAAGTCTTTTAAGACAAAAGCCACAAGACCGAAGTAGCCATTTAGACAAAGTTCTAAGTGTCTCTTAGACGAGGACAACAAATAGTTCTTAAAATAGTGGATGAAATTACCCACTTTATGTAATCTATTTAATATTTTATTTCTCCTTATTTTCCACTATTAAGCAACCAGATATTTGGGGGGCATTCTACATTTTTAGTCTATCAAAATGTCTAGAAATGATTGTGGTTCCTATTTTTTCCCTACAGGAATAACAGTGAGTTAGGGTTGAATGCTGAGAAATGGAGTTATGAAAGGTTTTCCAGTCATGACAGAATATTTTACTGTTTTCTCTTCTTACCACATAAAGCCAGATTTCTCTCTCTTTCTTTCTCCCTCTCTCCCTGCCTCTTCATACATACATACATAGACACATATGTATGTACATATAATCATATGTGTGTCTACACACACATATATCTTATATATATAATATGTATATATATATACATGAATATACATATTTATGGGCAACCCATAGAACTCATCTATCTCTTGGGCAGATAGTCCAAATGTATAACGAATTCAGCCCAGAATTAAGCAGGAAAAAGTGATTGAGCTAGGTTGCCTTTAGGAAATTACAAAGTTCCTTTAAGGACTCCACATTTCTTCCTAAAATAAAGTCTATTACTTTAATAATAACAACATTCTTCCAGTGAAAGGAAGCAATGGTATAGTGAATAGGAGTTCGGTCCAGAGTCAAGACCTGGGTTCTCATATGTAGTAGCTGTGTGATCCTAGCTAAGTCATTTAACCTTTCAGTGGTCTCAGCTGATTCTCAGAGCACAGATCAATCTCCCCTGATGCAAGGAGTTTCTTCAATGGGAGTTCCCTACCCTGATCTACATATTCTACCAGTATTTCTGCATGGCTATGAATTATGGAGATCTCTGAAGAAATTAATATCAGCATCACCTCAGAGGAGAAGCATGTAGCAGGTATGAGCGGACTGAAACACCTTTCAAAAGAAAATGTATGGATCAGAACCAGAGAAAAGAGAGTCATCAAAGAAATGAACTATTGAAAAGGATGGGCTAGGCCCAGGCAGGATGAACAATGAATGGCACTTTTACTCAAGCATTATTCTAATGATAGCAAGAAATTATGAGGAAGTCCTAGTGTTTTGTGGATTCTTGATAATTAACTTCAGGGAGTATATGGACAAAACTCGCAAAGGCTGTAATCCACATCATTGGAGGACAGGTCCACGTCAATGAGAAAATAAACCCATTTGAGTATTTTGAGTGCAGATAGTGATCTTTAAATGCTGAAAGAGTTTAGAGAATTAAAATAAAGTATGTAGAAATGGTAAAAGTTATCTACATACTGAATTTTTCCCCATCTTTTTAGAAGTTTAATTTTGAGAGTTCCTTTGCATTAAATGTATAACTTTATATCCTACTTGCGAATGCTTTGGGCAGGAATTTGGGTGATCAAATGCACATTTTTAGACATTAAAATAAAGGGTGATATTTTGGTTTTTCCTTTTTTTCCATGGATTTAGGAAAATCACTTTTAAGTATCACTTTTTAATATTATGTTATTTCATTATAATACTGTTGTCTCCAAAATTTTATATTTGAGAAATGCTTACCATATTTTAAAAAATCACTCTAAAAAAAGTAAAGAACACCTTTTTCAGGAGATAATATGTGATTGAAAGTAGTATAATCTAGGAGCATTTTAAAGTGGTTCTATGACTCGTGAACATATTTTTGTTTTTTTCACTTGGACAACAAGTAGAGAATGAATGAAACATCAGGTATCTAGCTACTCTGTCTCTCTATTCATTCCCTCTTGTCTTCCAACTTAGACAAGATTAAGTTTTTTCTAATCTATCTAATTCTACTGGAAAATTCATATTAAAAATTCATAGCCTTCTAAATATAAGGAAAAATAGCATTCATAGTATATTCACAATATACAGTACAGTAAGAACTCTCCTGTCAATTTGCTTGAAGATATCTGTCAGGTCTCTGGTATTAAGATTAGGAGAGATTTGTTACTGAATAATGTGCAATGAAGTTATTTTTATATTTTTCATAGCTCCAGTTGTTATGCAAAGTACTAAAATGTTTTGTCATAAATACTTTCAGACAAAAAAAAATCTTTCCATCTCAAGATAAATGAATTAAAAAATGAAGACTGCAACTAAACTCACTTACCCACTAGCACCTAATCTGTATAAATAAACTCATACTTCCATTGAACTCTTTCATTTGATATTATTTGCATTGTTCAACACACATGAGAGTGTGAAGTAAGCCTTAGGCAAAGGAAAATGCTGCTTTTTCCTGAAGCCTTTATATTTGACAAAAATGTACACATCATTTTAATACTTTCTTTAGTAATCAGAGAATCTTTTGCTCCTCTTTACAATTAACCAGCCATGAAAATTTTCCCTTTAGAAGAATCCTTTTCTTTATTGTTGTGTGCCATGTAATCTCTGAAGTGAAAAGGGACTTTTATTTAGTTCTCATGGAACTCAGGATTGCATTAGATTCACAGTGCTTGAATGCCCAATTGAGCTTTCCCAGTGAACTATGAAACTTTTTTTAAAAGGAATTAATTTTGCTTTAATTGTACAAATGATTTTCTTTTGGCAAATTTGACTAGAGATGAACTGTACCTCTTAGGATCATAGATTTAGATCTAGAGGTTTCCTCAGAGGCCATATAATTTAACTGTCTCATTTAGATAAGGAAACTGAGACCAGGGAGGCAGAGTAACTTGCTCTAGGGTAGGAAAATCAGCAGTGGGTTTTCAGCCCAGTTTCTCTGACTACAAATTGAATGACTTTTCCATTGTATGATTATATAGAGAATTAATGGGTCCATTATTATTTTTTTTTATTTTCTGGAAAGCTCTAATATTTAAGTCTGCATTTCATATCTAAACTAGATTTTTTACTAGTATCATAGTTGCCGGGAGAGAAATTCCATTTGGATATTGACCCAGGAATAGTATCTAAGCTTCTAGCATACATTTTCAAGACAGCTTTTGTTTCAGTAGGAATAGGCAAGATTTCCCCCAATAACTAGCCAATTCGTATTTATAGGACCCTTTGAAAGGCTTAGTATTGATTTGGAGATTGTTATTCTCTCATTTCAGCTTTTTTACTATGTTGTCTCTCTCCCTGAGCCTCTCCCCACTCACAACCCCTGTAAGAATATAAACTCCTTGAGGGATATGACTGGGTATGTTCAAACATTAACCTGTATAGCATGCTAGAATTCCTGGTGTCTGGTGTTGGACTAAGCCTTATCTCCATGTGGTACTTCAAAGTGGGTCAAGGCTTTGGTGAGATTGTTTCTATGTCTTTTCTGTAGGGAAACAGCTTACCAGAAGTACAGGGGTAAATTAGTGTAAATTATCACTCACTAACCAGGGTTGTTGTAGGAATCATGTGAAATAATAATTGTAAAGCACTTAGAGTGTCTGGCACATAGTAGGCACTATCTAAATCTCAGTTATTAATATTAACCAGGAAAACAAGATGAGATCAGTATTTGGAAAACAAAATGAAACAAAACATGATGGATCCCTGTGACAAAGCATAAGGCCAGAGTTCACTAATCAGAGTGAATAGGTCTAGCACTATGATGTTAATTGAACCATTGCCCCAACAACAATGTGAATTATAATGTTCTGTTGCTCCATTATAAAATAAGACCATCATGTAAGTCTGAAGATAGTTGAAAAATATACTTGCTTTTATTGAGATAAGTAACAGAAATAAACAAAGCCAAGTTAGATTTTAGAGACTTGAATCTCTTCATGTCACCATTTACCATTTCTTATATTGCAGCAAGATTATTTTTTTATCTATATCCAGTTCTATGAATGGTGAGAGTCTCCATAAGTCCTTATCTGAGTACAATATCACATTGGTTATATCAAGATCTGAAACATTTCAGAGCATTCTGGAAGAGATCTATAATCATTCAAAAGAAGCTGGTTTGGTCATCCAGACAGAATAAAACATATGGATAAAGAATGCCCAGTATCTCAATTAGGGTAGACAGTTGGAAGAACAACATATAGAAACTGATCATCAGGAGGTATATTTAGGGTCAACAGTACAGATCAACAAATTGTACCCAGAATTAAACAGGAGAAAAAGAGTAGCCTAGATTACTTTGGGAAATGTGAGAATCTTGTTTAATGACTCAGAACTTCTCCCTAAAGCAAAGGCTCTTATTCATACCACTATTCTTTTGGTGTTATACAGCTATGAAATATATGAAACATATATGAAAAATGTAAAACATAGAAGAGAGTCATCTCTAAAGAACTGAAAATAACTATCATGAAAAGGTCAATTAAAAAGGTACATGATGTGTAACCAAACTATAACAAACTTCACTGACTAAAAGGATAAGAGATATCTTAGCACCAGCCTCCTTACCTCTGCAGAGGACTATCACCATCATGTCACTGACTAGCTGCCAAACTGGAATACTAAGCTTTCTATGCACCCACATGTCCATCCATTTCTTACCTCTTTAAATGAGATGATGTGTCATTGAATAACTTTTCCAGATATTTTCTACACAAAGTCTATGAGGAGAAGGAAACTACTGAAAACTAAGGAAATTGCCAAACCAAGAAAACAGCTGCATTTTCCTTCAAAACATCAAGAAACAAGGCTGAAACAACTAAGGAAGTATTCTGAAAGTAATCAAGTGTGCTCTGTACTTGGAAAGAAAATGTCAATCAGTAGTTACTGGAATTGTACAAACTGAAAATTGACAAAAAATGACCTCTATTGATGTGATTTCATTGAAACTCACTACCTGAGTGAACAAATGAAGTTCTTTAAAGACCTGGGTAGTCACATAATCAGCTTGTACAAAAGAGCTCCCCTGATTTTGGCATAATAGAGTACCTTTCATTTTTTAAAAGAAGTCCTTTGAAGACATTGTCAATAATATCTAAGTCTCAATTTGTATTGCCTCACAACTGTGAACTGCAGGATTATCTCCACCAGCGCTTCTGTGTGTGTGTGTGTGTGTGTGTGTGTGTGTGTGTGTGTGTGTGTGTGTATTTTAGTTGGGTGGTAGATAAAACACTGGACCTGGAATCAAGGAGTACTGAGTTCAAATCCTGCCTCAGATATTTAGTAGGTGTATAATTCTGGGCAAGTCACTTTGTCTGCCTCAGTTTATTCATATGTAAAATGGGAATAGTAATAGCATCTACTCCCCAGAATGGTTATACAGATAAAATGAGATATTTGTAAAATGCATTGCAAACCTTTAAAGTGCTATATAAATACTTGCTATTATCTTTTCATAAGTCATACACAAACCACTATAATTCCAATATTCCAATAAAGTAACTTGGTACTAATAAAAAAAAAGATGATTGATAATGTGACAAGTGTGAGAGATCACCTGTTTATCCATCAGTAAACCCTTTGAGTTCTCCGCTGGTATCCTTGTGATGTCAATGGAAACTCCAGAAGGCCTCTGGAACCTTGGATAGATCCTCTGGGGTAAACCTCTGGGTAGACATGAAGATTTACACAGGATGGACAGGCATGAATGGGTGACAATAGACATCCCTAGAGAGGACATGTATCAATTAGATCATGGGTTCACTGGAACAAAAACAATAAGTAGTTCTCAAATTATTGCCTTTCAAGACTTTAAACTCTTCTCAAAGTGCTACTTAGCAGGCCTAGTATAGGCACCAAGGAGCACTGGGCTCAATAAATCTTAGTTCTAAATCTTATAAAGAAGGGTAAAGAGATACCTTTAAACTTACTTTTCATGCCTCAAGATAAAGAATCTCAGAGTGACTTCAGTGGATTGACCGCTGAGTGGACTGGGTACATAGAATTGGATGAATATCTCTTCCCAGCTTCTGATTATCCAAACTTTTAACACCATACCTCAAGCATCTGGAAGCCCCTCACCCTGAAATATCCATGTGTCCTGTGGACTTCTTATCCTGGAACATTCCTCCACCATTCCTGCCCCCTTCTCCCAATGGCAATTATGTATGGTACCTTCCATTGTAGGGAAGGGCCCATGCTGGTCAGCTTCCATTCATTTCACTACTGTCCTTCTGACTTTCTAGATTTAACCCATTGCCCACTTTCACTGCACTTTTTGTATCCTTTTTGTGTATTGTCTTTCCCCCCTTAGAATGTAGATTGTAAGCTCCTTGGAGATAGGACTGTCTTTTTTGCTGGTTTGTGTGTTCTCAGTATTTAGCAAGGTATTTGGCACTTCTAGCCTTGCCTTGCTCTCAATTTCTTGGGCTGACTTCCTTAAAGTTTTCTTTCAAATACCAACAAAGCAGAGCAGATTTGCTACATTAGCATACTGTTCTTGGAGTCTATAAATTTTCTCACTGAAAGAACGACCTTATGAGTCATGTTCATCCTTTCATCACTTTCCACCACTTACACTACTGTTGGACTTCACCATTATGCCTGGGTGCCTGACCCATCTCCCCAGCTTCCACTTTTCAACTTTTTGTTTGCCATTTCCCCCCAGTAGACTGTAAGCTCTTTGAAGGCAGGGACTGTCTTTTTATTTGTTTTTGTATCCCTGGTGCTCAGCACAGTGCCCTGCATCAAGTAGGTACTTAGTAAATATTTGTTGACTGACTAATTCTCTTTTAAGTCCACTGTCTTCACAAAGTACCCTTCCCTCACTCTTTTCTAACACCTAGATTCAATTAAGTACAAGATAATAACAGTCACAAATATAACAACATTATAATTAATACCCCAATTTGTATTGAAAAATAGGAGATTGGGGCCCTCAAAGAGAAATTTTCTTATATAACTTACTTTCATGCTTTGCATTTGGGGTCAGGTAATAATATTTGAAATAACATTCAATTAAAAAAACTTAGTCACCTGTGAAGAAATCTGACTTATTTGTTGCTTTTTAATTTGAACTATTTCTGATTTTTGTCATACATTACAATAAAGGTCAAAGTTAGCTTTAAAAAACAGTTATGCCTAGAACAAAGTGCCAGGAAATTATAATAAAAGCCTTTTTACTTGTCACAAAATAAGATTGGGAAGGGATCTCACAGGTTATCAGGTCCAAAATATAAATAATTTAAATGTAACTTAATGTAATTGGTTACATCTGACAAGTGGTCCATCAACTAGTCAACTAGCATTTATTAAGCCCCCTCCTATGTGCCACTCTACTCTGTTTGAAGACCTTCAGTGTGAGAGAATGAATTTTTACAATTAGCTCATACCTTGAGAGTCTAATGTTTGTTAAATGAGTCATTCAGAGTTAATATTCTTACTTAAGATCTAATGTTAAATAATTTTTTCCATAAAAAATTCTGGATTGTTTTTTAGTTTCTAATTGCCCTCTTATATGCTGTGTTAAGATTTTCAGTCTTCCTGAAATACTTTTAAAGTATATTGTTTAAATAATATAGTAAATAAACAAAATATATAGACAAAAACATAAATAGATAAATCAACAAATGCTCTGATAAATCATTTTTTAGGTTCTGAGTCAGTCTTGAATCATGAAGGTGGAAAGTAATTTGCCACTTCTATTGAATTCCTTTTTCCCCCTTTTTTATCTTGAATGACTGAATGTCATCAGCACAGTATTAGTTCTGGATTATCTATTTCCCTTCTATCAACAACCAAAGCACAATAAGCACTAGTTATATTGTCTTGTAATGACAGCCACCCAGCAGGGTTCTTCATTTTGAGCAATTTGAATGGAACACACCGCACATTTTTACCAGTTTGTACAAACTGAGTCTGTTTAATACAGAAAAGGTGTATCAAAATGGAAGTACATCAATTTAGCTCACTCTTTGTGATATCTTGTTATTTTTCTTGCTACAAAGATCAAGACAGTATCTCTGGAGAATATTTTTTTCTCCTCTTTTATTTTCCTCTAAGGACATTCCTAAGAGAGTCCTGGGAGAGATGTTTGAAATTTACAAGAATTCACAATATATCACTCATATTTCATTAGACAAAATATCCTTGCCAACTCTATGGAATGATTCAAATTTAATACTGCTTGGTACCTGAGACAATTAACTTGGTGATCAATACAGTTTAGAGATTTTCAGCTATGACTTTAGGCAGTGCCTTCTCTCTATGAAATTTGATAAACACATTTAATCATTCAGTCAACTATAATTCTATCTGGTGTAAAAGAAAAAAAAAAGCATGTTGTAATTTTAAGTTTTATTTGAACAAATATGATAACTTAATTGATTGTGTAATGAGAAACTAAGTATTACTTTTGGAAAAATAGATTAATATTATGTTTTTCAGGCCTAAAATATAAATGTCAGTGGTATTTTAACAATTTTCAGAAAAGCAGATGGAGATGGTGTTAGAACAATCTTAGTTAACATGGGCAGCTACCAAATGATTTGGAGAGTATCTTAAGGCAATGACATCTGCCATAATAAAAGGGGCTTATCTTGAGAGCAGAGGAGTAAAAATAAAGAACACTAGACAAAGAATGAGGAGACATGGGCTCTAGTTCTTTTTCTGCCACTACCTAGCTTTTGATCATTTAACCATTTTGCAATGAATTTCCTCATCTGTAAAATGATATTCTATAATATAACCATGTTTAAATCATATGAACATAGATCTTAGAGGGACCCTAGAGGTAGCTAGTCCTACTTCCTCATTTTATAGATATTAAAACATACCC